>CM071633.1:17319945-17536029 GCA_036419045.1 Scirpophaga incertulas
TTTGATAGCTAAAAGCTTGTTAATGATGGAAAATGGGCTTGCACAAGATAAACTTTACAATATTTAAATAAACCATTGCAGTAATTGTTGTAGTTGGAGAATAATTCTACGTAAAAGGATTTTATTATCAATATATGAACATCCGTGGATACCTCGTCCATACTGAATGACACAGCCAGAGAGTTGTATAGGTTAAAAATATTGGCAAATTATGTAAATTTATTACAAACATGTTCTATTTAGTGACATCAGTTTATTGTACTATCTATAGTTAGCCTAAGGTTTTTTAGAATATCGACGTTTGTAATGACAAGGCAGGGCATTAATGTTGGCAGTTATGATTGCGATCAATTTGATTATATTTTTTTTAATAGGGTAGGGCAGCAAACTAGCAAACGGATCACCTGATGGTAAGCGATAACCGTTGCCGGCCTTTTTAAAGGGGTTGGGCCTCCGGTACCCTCACTCACTCGGCGAAACAGCGCAAGCGCTATTTTACGCCGGTTTTCTGTGAGGCCGTGGTATCACTCCGGTCGAGCCGGCCCAATTCGTGCCGAAGCATGGCTCTCCCACGGTGAAATAAAAATAAAGTATTACTATTATTATTTTAAAATAAAGTGATCTAGTTTTGTCAATAATAGGACATGTTAAAGTATTAAAATGCATTTAGATGAATGGAGAAAATATAGACTTAACATTATTACTATTTAGCGAAACATGCTTCATTAAATGCTGAATAGGAAATACGGCAGCTGCATTTCAAGGAGAATAATTTTGTCGCTGTTGACTTTGTATAATTGTTATTTGTATTAATGTTTGGCTTAACTATCTTGTTTATTAATAAGGTCAAATGAAATGTTGCTTTCTATGGTTTTGTTTCGAGATTGATCTTATCGTAGCCGTTATGACAAAGGTATTATTGTTTAGTAAGATAAAAGAGAAATAAGAATTATCAAACAGATGTAATAACAAGACAAATTACATACATACACAACACATAATGTATAAATACTCAAATATAAAGAACATAGAACACACAATAAATCTCGATTGACATTAGAAATCAGCCCACAGCTTTACCTGCGTTACATCAGATTTTTCCACAAGAAAGAAATCTCTTTGTACATTAAACCTGACTGAGACTCGATGAAGGACATATCATAATTTTGACGGTAGATATATTTTATTTTTTGTCTGGTTATCCAATAAAAATGGCTAACTGGTTTCTGATATAATTGGGTGTAGGGATATTTATAGATCCGGAGAAGGACATCTGATAATATTTGCCACGAGAAAATATTTCTTCAATTCAATATATCGCATTTGAAATCGTAGTCGAACGTTTGCAAAACTAGAGTTTTAAGCTGTATGACCATATTTTTACTTAACTATAAATTCAGATAACTAACCATACCTAGTATATAAATCATATATTTAATGTAAGATGAAAGCAAAAGAAAGAAGGGTTCGTCTAGAATTATATGAATGAAAACGATACATGATGGGATATATGATGGGATGGTAAGGACTTAGGATACAAATTGCATAATAAGTAGAGAAACCATATATTAAAAACAGGAAAATTTAAGTTGTTTTATTTTTTATAATTTATAACAAGAAATGCGACAGGGATAATGCTATGCATGTAGCTGTAACACAGGTAATATAAATTACTAGAGTAATATATATATATATAATCTATATTATCTTTTAGGGAGAATAAGAATTTCTTATTTTTGCCATGTGTCAAATGGGATTCTGATTTAATTAGCTTGTTGATTGTTTTTTTCATTAATAAATCTGTTGTGTTAGAAAATTAATACATGCTATAGATGAGAAGCTAACTTGTGATAGAAATATTGATATAAAACATCCAATAGCTCAAATGTATCTCTGCACATAATGTTAATTATCTCTGTTATCGGTATTTGGGATAGATATGTTAATTACGGATGCCATGCATACGTTTGCCAAATTCCACTGTAACGCTAACATTTTGTGAACGCATTCACGCGCCTATCGCATGGCACGGTTGTTGGTGTTTATTATATAATAAAATCTGTGTTATATACATATTGGCTGTATTTCGCATTTTAAGTTTTGATTGTCTTATATAAGTCAGTAGAGCACTATGCAAAGATGCCCGATATTAAACATGATTATTTAGCAATATTTTGAGATTTTTATAAATGTTACGCGAGAGAATCTGTAACTATAAAACTATTAATCAAACTATATTACAACTCTATTCATACCAAGCAACATTTAGCCAAAGCATTAAAATTAATTTATACTTCGATGTTATAATTATGTACATTGAACTACTTACATACTCTAGAGGGATTCAGGTCTATCTATTATTTCCTGGTGTTTGTAAACATTTTGGGTTTATATTATAGTCTAAGAAAACTTTCGAAATTAATATCGTAATATTAAATTACCACATTATTTCAAATTCACGTATAAAAACATTCAAAGTGGTTACGATTAAAAATGGCAGGTTATTTATGCAAACTTTGTTAATTTGATGAAGCGAAAAGTTTCAACAATTTATCCCAGTTTTGAATAATCAATTGGAATAACGTTTCAAATTTAAGTATTTAATGTAATGATAAAAATAAATAATTAAATAATATTTGATTTTTTTTACATTCACTTACTCTAAAGTAATGTAATTATTGAGGTTATTAGATCCTGTGGCTTAAATCATCTCGCTAGGTTAGTAATTGAGATCAGCGGGTGTTGATTGGGATATAGAGGGTTTGATTTCTTACGCGGCTAGGAGACTACTCTGGTAGGTTGATGGCAGACTTTTTGAACTCATTTAGCTAGCTATTACTATCTTTACTAAATTACTATTACTACTTTTTTTAGAGGGGAAATGCATTATGCACCGTGACACCGCGCTGGCTAGGCGCGGCCGCGTGTGTGGCGTTTACCGACTAAAACCCCCCTGAGCTCTCTAGGCCCATGCGGGGCACTTGGCGGGGTGCGCTTTCGCGATTCTACCGCCATAATTAGTCTAGTACCTGGTGTTAACAAGCGCAATAGAATATATTCAATTCATCTTCAGCAACTTTGTGTACGACAGTGATGGATTTGCTTTTCAAAATACACATTATGTCAATATGATTCTACTGATAACCACAAATATGATAAAAGTTTGCAGATTATTTTTATAGCAATAAATGTAGTATTCTATGGCAATGGAACAAAATATAATTTTGTTGCAAATAGACATTAACGTGCATATAAATATTATGATGATTAATAAAAAAACACATTAGCGTATCGAAATAAGTTATAACTTCAGCATATACTGCTATCATTTGGTAATCGCATTACAATCGTATGTTTTGATAGATGGAATACGCAAATCAATATTGTTATCACTGGGAGAGGTTATTCTTACGCACGTGGTCGGCGATCAACGGCGGCAGTTGCTCTTGGTGCGCTGCTCATTATGATATGATTTCTTAATAATTTCCTGGACAATAAATTATTCAGTTCCTGAAGTTACATGCTTAACACATCCTTAAGCTCCCCCCTTTGCTCTATCGTCACTTATTATCAGGATAGATAATGAGTAAATGAAAACTTGACTTGGTTATCTTCCAATTAATACTTGTAATATGGATTTAGAAATAAATTGTAGATTGAACACGTTTCGAATATTTGCTGGCAATTTTATGATAGTTTTGAATATTGATAAGTTTCAAAAGTAAAAAGCATACAAAAAGGCCAATCATAAGTAGTTTCTTAACATTAAGTGCTTCCCTGTGGCGTGTAGAAAAACGCTATTGTGCCATAAAATCATACACTCGTTGTTACTCGGATTATGTGTCTGACCGGCCCAGCCCTGCGAGCGCCCTAGATGTTAAGTAAGTAATTACAGCTCACAATTACAAATGCCGATCGATATATTAATCTTCACAGAATGTTACTTTAATTTTTTAAAGAAATTTCTCAGATGCTTTGGTAATAGTGTGGTGTTATTTAGATATCCTTGTTGTTACTTTCAAAGTCAGTTATGAATTATATCGAAAATTACCTTAAGACAACACACAGTCTGTTCGCTAAGCTTCAGCTCTAATAAAAATCGTACCTAATTTTCAGAACTAGACATGACCCGATAATATTTTTTCTACATCTAAAATATATGCCTATCTCGGGTGCGGGTAGAAAAAATTCTAAATTGAGTAAATTTTTATGCTAATACATTTACCAGCTGATACGGCTTCCGTGGTTTTACATAAATTACGTACGAGTTTAAGGCTGCTATAAATTTATTGGGCAGGATAAGCCACGTAAGTTGTTCGCAGGACGAACCCGAGCAAACGTCTGAGTGCAGGCTGATAGATCTCTCCTGACGTGGGTTGGCGTCTGTCGCCTTTTATGGTTTGATATTGTTATTACCCTTGATTTGGGATTTGCTCATGTATGAATTTCAATAGCAAATATATCCACAATACTTGTCATTTCATAGTTGGTGTAGATGTTCAAAGAATTGTTTTGACGCTTACATAATAATTCTGATATACTATCCCAGGCTAAACTTAGGCAAATGAACTACGCCTATAGTTGCTAATGTCAAGATTTTAGAAAATGTATACTTATTTTTTCCAAAATAATTAATAACAAATACATTTTCTAAGATTCTAAATATCTGTATTCAGCATTGTATATGTATTACAGGTTCATAATTACCGGAATACAGATTTTTTGGTCTTCTACGGTAAACAACCATGCTATGCCACTTTGTTGAAATACGTAGAAGGAGAGATTACCATTTTTAACTGCGCAAACAAATGAAAGAGAAGTAAATAGTACGCTATATCTCTTTTTACGATATGTACAGTAACTTTGTGGTTTCGAGTATAATACACTGGCCGCAAATAAATCTACCGTTCTCGATACGCATGGTTTGCACTAAAAGAAACTAAAGAAATATTGTAAAAATTATAATAACATTACATTTTTGTTATTTACCACAATTTCTGATTACTGTAAGTAGTGCTGTAGAGGTAACAGGCCGCCAGAATCGCGATAAAGCAACATACAAGGCATGAGTTTTTTCGGGGTGCTAGCTCATATTCATAGCATGAAGACAAATACGTCGCGTGTAGGTCATTTGTATTATTTTGAATTCGTAGGCTAGTATACAAATTTTATGGATAAGTTTGTCGCTTTTTAAAAGCGATATTTATGGTTTGTTTAATTATTCAATTAGAAAGAATTGAAATTTATGAAATCTCTATAGGGAATTTAGTAAAATTCGTTTGATTTAAATAAATAAGAATTTTGTATTACTTATAAGATATTAATAAGTATAATATACCTAATATATATCTAATTTTAGAAAACGTTCGTAAGTATTTAGAATTTTTATTTAGAGTGTTTATAATTTTAAGATATTAAAAGTTAAAGGAAATCTAAACACCTAAGCGACAACAAAATACAAATGATCTTTAATTTTAATGTTAAAAGTTAAAAAAAGTTCAAATATGTTTTTTTTCTATTGTATGTAATTTTACGTAATATTCGCATACGTGATATTCGCTAGAAAAAAGCTCTAAGCACCGTAAATAATTTACGTGTTTACTCCAATAACTGTCACAATCTCGTGCGACAAACAAGTCATGGGTACAAATTTAATTATCTCTTCTTGTACGAGTAGAATTGTGCTAGCTAAAATGATATAATTGACATGCGCGAGAAGTGTTCTCGAGTCGTGATAATAACGATGTCACATTTTTTTATTGTTTTTTTTTTTAACTATGCTATCAAGTAAACGGCCCATCTGGTGGTAAGTAGCCATAAGTAGTAGTTTTAATGAGATTCGATTCATAAAAACTACTAAAACTACTTTATGATTCCTGTGAGTACACTGTGCTTCTCGTAATATTAAAATAACGGTACCCATTAATTTCACTATCATACCTTTCAATCCGGAACACAGCAAAGCAAGCATTGCTATATTAAGGTAAAAATTCATAAGACGAAGGTACCCAAGTAAACGGAAGCTAGAGACTGTTTCAAAGTTTAATGCAGTGTAATTGAGTGACTTGAAGTAAGCCATGGTAATCAATGAAATGAGACAAATAAATCACTGGAGATTACCGTTTGCCGTTGGTTTACCGTTACTAAATGGGACATATTTATCTATAAATAAGGCATGCTGAGCATATTTAATTCCGAAACAATCTGCTTTGTCCATTATAGCACAGATCCAGTAGGTTATTCCTACATAAGTCACCATTTTCTATTCCAATCATACAGACATCAACAGAAGCCGAACGTATTATGAATCAGGTACAGCCCGATACTTTCTTCACCACGTATGGGAATCAAGTGAAATATTGTTTTTGTAATTTGTCCAATAAAGGGACTTCTGCCCTTCATCCATTCTGGATGGTCATTAGCCATTTGGCTGATATGGGTGTCAGTTTTGGAATTCAAGTCAACGTCTTGTACATATGTATGCAATAATAACAATAATATATATATCTCTTCAATGACAGCAGGTATGTAAGTAAATTTATATTGGCAGGGCGAATCAGGCGTGGTATTGGCAACTGACATTTGATGAGTAGAATATGTTTGGCTAATGTAGGTTAGCTCTGATATTCGATTCTTTATGGTTAGTATGAGTGATATGAAATTGGTTTTAAATATTAATGAAACCTGATTTGCAGTCACAGATATATTTGAGTGCAAATTTATAGTGGCATGAATTTATTATAGTGATGTTACAAGTGATCGCAAAACCCAATAAACTTGATAAAGTAATGGATTAATGTCAAAAATATGTCAGTCTTGATTTAAACCTCAAAGTAAAATTGTATATAAATAAAGTTTATGATTAATTTGGTAATTGCATATACCAACGTGAACCGTTAAAGGAAATTAAATTCATATTTAATAGTAAAATGTATTGAATTACGAGTGGGTAATTTAGTGAAAAGTTTGAAATGAATATTTGCTTATTACTGAGTAGAAATTTAGTGTGATGTTAGAAATTGTCTTTATTTTTGTAAATGTGAATTTTGACGAAATCTAATATATTTTACAACAGTACGTGTATTATAAGTTACTGAAAAAAATAGTTTTGTATAATTTTCACTAATGAATACGACGTTTCTTTAGAAAATTCATTTAGAATTCGTTAGGTGAGATGTAATTCAGGCAATAATTTTACAAGATAAATAAAATGCTCAAACAAATAATAAAATAATAAATAAATATTTCTTACTCTTATACCTATTAGCCTAGCCTATAAGCTATAAGCTCTATATAGTCCAAGGTAAGCTATCTATAATTTGGTTGCGCTTAAAAGTGAATGAACAGATTATGCTCTTTAGCTAAACTCAATGTATGATTCTATTTGTGACTTTATATTTTACTTAAATACATAAAAAAATATAATTATAAAAATATTCGATCGGGATGGATACTGCTAGGTTGTCGAATGGTTCAGACATCAACATGGTATGTTAAAGACGAGAGTGCGAGTTCCACTTGAGGCAAATTTTTTATTTGTAAATATTTGGCAATACTCAATACTTTTACTTGAACTATATGCATATTATTATAGAGCCTGTCAGGTATCGCAACTGAAAATAAAAGATCGAAAGTGGAGGTCGTCTTAATTGTCCTACGTAAATAAAACTAATTTTATTTTCGTAACCGTTAACTATAGCGATTACGACAGAAGAAAACGCTACACATATATTCATAACTTAAGTTTTTCTTTTATTAATTATGAATTAATGTAAGGAAATTATTAACAGATGAAATGAATGGCGATGATGTGTGTTGTGGATGAAAAAATTGTTTTTCCAAGACTTATACTTCAAATTATTATTAATAGAGCAGTTAAAATAGTTCCAATTACTTTTCTCCTTGGATTCTATTTATAAATAAAGAAATACCTAAAGGTGGTTCATGCTTGAGTGTATTTGCTGATAGATCTCCGGCTGACGAGGGTCAAACCTCTGTCACCTTACAGCGCTTTATATTCAAACACTCTCTCGCCATTGAAACTTCATCTTCTGGACAATAATTTTTACAATTGAACATTGGCTGTTTGAAATTGAACATAGAAATTAGTTTGTCGAAATATCGATCTTGTCGGGATATTGTGTGTTTATTTTTATTATCAAGTTTAAACTTGCTGTTTTATATTGAATATTAAGTTAATGACAGATATAAGAATTACTTGCTTTTGAACGGCAGAATTTATTTCCCAAAATGTGACTTTTATTTTACAACATATTACTACACGATACTGAGTTTCGGAGGCAGATGTGTTGTATGGAAGTGATTATAATATATTGTTTATTGGTAGATACCAAAAATATTGAAATCTTACAGAATTTTTCATTAAACAGCACAAAATAAAGCTTTCGAATTCGGGTGGAATTGAAATCGTAATGATGCTATTGTTAATTATCCATTCTAATGAAATATTATTAAAATAAAAACATCATTCATAACAGTTATAAACTAAGCAATAAACATTTTAGTATATTATCTATTTGAAGTCATCTGCTATAGCAAATTATAAGAAGAAGAACGAAATTTACACCTAAGTCCGTTATTTAGTAATCAATTTTAATTAGCACCTTATTCCTTATTTGAGACAACACGCGTAATTTAATGACACGTATATACGAGAGTCTCCATTATTTAATTAATTGTATTAACTGTGATGTATGTTGTTGTCACATTTCATTAGGACTTTCAAATAAATGTTTATGAAATAATTTCGCTGTTTTGCCGTTTAGTCTTTATTACCCAATAACTTATTTTAGGCCCCTTGAAACGATAATTAATAAAATGAAAATTTACTCTCAGGTCTCTCGTTTTGGGCACTAACTTTACTGGAAACGTTTCGAAAATCAAAAAATATTACAGCAAATTAATCACAAGTAAAAACCTCCGTACAATGAAGAATACTGAAGAATACTCCGTACAATTAGAACTGAACATCGACTTTTATCTTGGCTATCATATCGATCACTGGACCGTGAAGGTGTTAAGGTGTCATCCTTCCGTTACAATGTTTGCAATTAATGTGCACATTAACCCAACCACGTTCTCTAGTTATGTGATGCTAAAATAGAAACTATTTTCCACAAACTCATCGACTAATTTGGCCCTTGAATGCTGCTTCTAATTAATCGCTCCTATTTAAGCTTATTCGGTCGTTAGCGGGACGATATTTATTTGGTGGGGAGCGGGGAATTATTCGGTGCCGGCGGGTAGCAATGACCGCTCTGATTTATGGTGGACGTTAGCCCGCTCGGGGACATTAGAGACGACTGATTGCCGTCCCTCGGTCAGTGGTCACCAATTCGCAGTTCTGAATGCACTTGTGTATAGCATACTTACTAATGTCAATGTGTCATAAGTAGTTAAGGAGCTTGTAAAGCTCCAAGAAGCGTGAAGCTGCACGGCGTGCATATTTTAGAGTGGGTGTAACCACTACGGCAAAATTCAACCAAAAACATTAATCGTTTAAAATGTTGCCTAATTTGCCTGATCGTATGAACAAAATTGTTAACAACTTTGCTAGGTTTATGGTTATACTTTGGGTATTAAAATAAAAGTTTAACTATGTTTATTTTATGTAATGATTAAAGTGATATTTTGTATCATTTTTTTGAAATCATAACTATATAAATTGGATAATTATATTATAAAAACATCTATATTTAGTTGTAGAATTCTAGTCAAGTTTTAGAGACACATCTAGGTTTAGAACATCCCACGATCTATTGCTCCTCCAGTATGATGCGACTCGTTTTCTGGCGTAACACACTCGTGACACACAACGATTCGCTGACACATAGCCCCAACAGTTATGAACTTTAAGTGGCAATGGCCACCTTGCGTAGAAGACTAACGGTAATTTTCAAAAATGTGCTTGAGTGTAAATCATAAGCGTGAATACGTAGCTTTGATAGGTATCCCACAAGGTGGTTCGACGATTTAGGGAAGATAGCAAGAATCCACTAGTTGCTAGGTGCGATCGATTTAGTAGAAATCCTTGTAGGCGGCTTATGTTCAGCAGCATTTGTCTCTCAGCTGAAATGGTGTTCGAATATTATGTTCTAGAATATAGGCATTTCATTAAAAACCAAAATGAAAATAAATAAAAAGAAACTGAAAATGAAAAATAAAGCCTGGTTCGTCTTTTTTTATCGGATGTAGAAAATAGGCTATTTGAACAAAAATGAACAACAACTTTTTTAAATACAGAAAAAAATATATAGTTAACAAGTTCGTAAGAAGGCACTGGACGCTTGTGGCGCAGGATTTATCGGTATGGAGATCTTTGGGGGAGGTCTAGTTTATCAGTCGGCGCCTATTGGCTGAAGATGATGATGATAATAAAAAGAAAACAATAAGTGAAGCGACCGCAACGAAAAACAGCATACCAGATGTCCCGACATCAAACTATCAATGGCTGTTCGCGAGTCCGTATCGATTCATTTATTTATTAATGGTATCTCTATGGATGTTTCGACTTGCAAATCAAAATATAAGATTATATTTTTTTAAGAGTTCAAATAATTTCTTTATGGAGTGATATTATTGTATTTTTTTAATGTAAGTATATAATGTAGTTTTAATATGTACCTAATATATTCATGGAAACTAATGTGCGCAGGACGGCACATTTTGGACTCCTCCTCTCCGCCGCAGACGGATAGGTAGGAGAAGGCGGGCACACGCAAGAGCGGTGCTCGCCTAATGACCGTACCGCGAGGCTGCGTGCGCGTCTTGCTACCGCGCACACCATGGTGATGTCTCTCCGTCTGGGGGACTGTTCAAGGGTTCTTGGATAGCTCTTGGCGTTGGCTCGACCAGACCTAGGTCGAGCCGGCCCCGGAGCACATGGCGGTAGAATCGCGAAAGCGCACCCCGCCATGTGCCCCGCATGGGCCTAGAGAACTCACGGGGTTTTTAGTGGGTAGGCCGGTCCTGTCAGACCGGAGAGCCCCACACACCGCCTCACCTAATCAGCGCGGTGTCACGGTACAAAAGGTGCATTTTCCCTCTTAAAAAAAATAAAAAGGACGGCACATTTTAACCTGTCACAGGAATCTTCTTAGCCTAAATATACGACAACTTATTTTAATAATAAATATACTCATTGTTCGCATAAAATATGCGTATATAAAAAATCTACGTGATAAATGTCACAATAGCAACGATATGGAACCATTTTATTTATTTATTATGTGTTTGCCATTGTTTTACTATATAAGACGATGAAAGACAAGAACGAATGTGGGTAATTTATTGTTATAGCTGGAACTAGCAGCCCCAAATGTTTCGAGGCAAATAATTCGAGAGTCGTTTTTATCGTGTAGCAACTAATGACTACGGTTTGCTTCGACACTACGAACGCTTCTCGTAGTCATAGTAGCACTAATATATCTACTATACATCTCAGAAAATGAATACTATCCAGATATTTTATATTAGATAGTTTTACCACCAGGAAAAAGCTGGAATTAAGTATTCCAAACAAAATTTTTTGTATCTTACTATTTATCTGTTTTTTGTTACATCTACTATAGGGGAACTAAATTGATGTTAAGTTCTTTATAATGAATTTTTTATGACTCTTTGTTTTGTGTTCTATCTCGTTTTCTATTATTAATTCCATTTTCTCATAGTTAATGCAAGCCGTGGCAACCTTTAATTAATATATCATTTAGCATAGCTTTAGCGGGAACGCGAAGCGACTTCCGGGAACCCCCAGCCTCTGCTCCTCTGCCGATACAGGGGAGCCCTCCTCGGGAGAGGCTATAATACCTCCCCCGATCTCCTCCACCGACGACGCCCCCCGGCCACGGTAGGGGCGTGGTCCTTCTGCGCCGCCGCCGCAGCTGTGCTGCCGAGCCCGGCGGAGACAGATCTCGCCCGATCTCTGCGACCAAGACTCGGTGCTTGAGGGGCCACGCGGGGCACTCCGCCAGCGTGTGCTGGGTCGAGTCGAGGTCGGATGCGCAGTGGTGGCAATGTGTCGATCCCTCCCGTCCTATTCGACACAGATACTCACCGAAGCAGCCGTGCCTGGTGAGTATCTGAGTCAATTGGTAGGTGACCTCCTCCTTCCCGTGGAGCCAAGCTTCGAGGTGCGGGAGTACGGCACCGACGGCCCGCTGGCGCGCGCAGGTCCGTAATTCGAGCTGCGCACGCCAGGCCACCACAATCCGTTGATGCCACTCCCGCCTAGGAACCTCGTGCGCGGGTTCCGGGGCGTTCCCCCCCTCGCTCTCCCGGTCGACACGCCGCAACGCATACGTCGCCGCGTACAAGTCGGCCAGGATGTCGAATGGGGGGGAGCGTCCCAGAACCGTCGCCGCCTCTTACGAGATGGTACGGTAGCCTCGTATGATCCGTGTTGACATTATCCGCTGCAGGCTCCGTAGTAGAGCTCTGCAGCGGGGGGGATGTATTTCGGCTGCTTAAAATCAAAACATAGTAACTCCTTCCAACAAAAATGTTCAGGAGAGCAAAAAACGGGTCGGCTATTTTGATTCGTTAGCCAGAGACAACGATTTGGGTGGTTGACGAAAAGTTGTGCTATATGGTTAACATTTTACTTTGTAATAGGTACTCTTAATCTTTTTGAAATATAGTTACATCAAAATCGCTCATACTTTATTTTATTTCGTGAATTTACCCAAATATAACTATAAAAACAATATCAAAACTTAGTAAGTCTGCTTTACTAGGTTATTTGGATATTTATTTATTTCTTTTTTTATTTGTTATTTTTACTTTGCGCCAAATTCAAAACATAGCAAATTGGTATTTCAAATTCATAACTTAGTAAGTCGCTTGAGAAAAACCATTTTTTTCAAATTAGGTGTTACTAGGTTTTGAATTTGAGCAGCCGATTTCCTTTTTTGTTATAATAACTAATAGGAAAGCGTCCACAACAATTAAATATTAAAGCTATACCTTAAAGGTTGACCTGAACTTGCTCTGAGTAATGACTTCCGGAGAAATTTTCATGCGTAATTTATTATATTTAAAAGAGATTTTAATAAGACAAATAAGGAATTTCAAAAATACTCGTGCGTCCACAATTTAAAAGATACTTTTTAGATATTAACTAAAATAAAGTATCTACGAATAAGTGAGCGAAATACGATCACTTCAAACGCGCAGCATTAGTCTAGTTTGAAGCGACCGACCTCGCGGTAGGTTCAGTGTTTACAACTCGTGAGGTGCGTCTATGTGAGTGCGTATTTCACTTGGTTTCCTTATTGTTTTAACTATATGTATACCGTGATTAGAATCGTTTTATTAATATTATGATATTTGCAATGTTAAAAGTGACTGCTTTTGACATTTTTGCTATCTACTACTAATTATAAAATTCTATCGCATTTAAAAATATTAGAGCAGATTTAGAAGTTATACGTTTAATTTTAAGTTGTTTTTAATAAATAAATTGGTCCGGTTATAAATGGTTTACTGTGGTCCTATTTAAGTATAATTATATTCTCCGTTGATAAGATACCTCAAAGGCTTGTACAGTATATATATAGTGCTTTTGCGTAAGGTACGAGAATACCCATTGCCCATACAAAGTCCGAAATCATTATCCTTAATTATTAAATTTATGAATAGAACGTAGTGTACTTTAATAATCATCATTTTAGACAAGAGATGCCGATTGCCGGACATAGGCCTCCGTCAAGGATCTCAATATAAATCAACCTTGCGCTGCTAACATCTTCTCTAAATTGTAACTCGACTTAAGGGGGATCTATCAACGCTACGATTGCCGACATATTGCAACTTTCCGATTTTTAATAAAGATCAGGGATACCAATAAATTTGGTATATATTTTTAAATCAGACATTAAATTAAATTTCTAATTGCCATATGGGGAATGTTATTTGACATAAGATTTAATTTTTACTCAACTAGCGGCTGGTAAGTCTTCATAACTTGATCTTTTACTTAAAACGTAGCAGTTTCTAGTTAATGTACTTGTGATGCAAAGTGGAGAAAGAGCATTTTTGTTTCTTTTCACCTTTTGCAAGTCCTGAAAATGGTTCAGTGTTGTCTGGTATGACTTATTGATATTTAGGTCTGCTTCGGATTGTGTAATTAAATGATTTATAATGGTTCCTTCGCTACGAGAATGTTTTAACGAAATCACAAATCTATTTGCTCGCGTTGTGATTTATGCGACGTGTGTTTCTCTAGCAGACTGCCCTATTCTAACGCGATGATTCAGCAATGGCACTATTTTTGTCATATGGATATAGTCTGCGTTCAAATATTTTTTTTAAGCAAACACGAAGGTGTAGTCGCCGTCGGAGCAGATTATCAGGTTTTGTGTGTGAAAGAAACATGTCCATAATTTAATCTACGTGTTAGAACAGAGAAGTTTGCTAGAGTTACGTGTGCCTTACATGGAAAATATGGACGTATGCTTTTACGCTTAACAATATTTAAATGCCTTTTAAATAAAATCTAACAATTTCATGGAAGCTCTGGTTCTTTATGAAGAATTTAGAGGATTCTCTCCCTATCCTTTAAAAATCCTCTTTGTCTCAGGCCTCATGCCTTTAGACCATATGCCTAATACGAGTTAGTCCTCTTTTTATACACTTTTTGAGTTTCTTGTCGGGTATTATTATAGTAGCATTAGATAAATGAACATATGAAACTTGAATAATTAAAAACACATTATTACGTACAATATAGAACCCTATGAATAAGAAGTGCATAGACTATAGCACTACCTCTGTGTGTAATTGTCTCACATAAAATTTCCATAAAAATAAACGATCTAAAATGAACTATATAAAAAAGCGTTAATTCCAAAAAAGTTGGTGGGTCATAAAAACTTATCATAAATTAGACAGTCATGAATCGCCATTGTATTTAGTCAATCTAAATGTTTAATTTATTTCCAAAGTTTGTATAATTTCAAAAGCTCTTTTTCTTTGGGAATTTCAAAGGAACCACCTTTTTATTCCCAATTCGTTCATGCTATTTGAAATAAATACAACTGTAGGTTTCTGTTGGCGTTATGTACTCCAATTTAAAGCAAATTTATATAGGAGTATTTCGCTTTAAGTTTAATCTGATACAGTATTTCTAAAGTGAATCGTACGCGCCTTGCTTGCGCCCTTAGTTTTCTAAGGTGGCACCCAATCTCATAAATAGGAATGAGTGAGAACAAAGCCAAGATGACGCGCTGGGGTGATTTTAAAATCTTATCAGACTTGGGAGAGTGATTGACGAACGCTCGTGTTTGTGTAAGGCTTTCAAGGACAAACTTTGCCTTTAAGAGGAGAAATACAAAGGTGAGGATGTGGTTTAAAGTGATCATCAAATCCGCCATTTTGCAGAAGTATTCATAGAGTCGGTAAAGCGATTTCTGTTTTGACTTGAAATTATTTGCTTGCAACTTTAGCAATTATTTGTTGGGTAAGCTTTAACTTCTCATTAATTCAGGGATGGTGTCGATTTTGATTATCTGTACATACAAAAGACTGTAGAGACTCGCGGACTAATTAAACATTACGGGGTTAATGAATTTTCTTCTCGTTCCTTGAAAGTACAAAACGGTTTTTGCTGAATTTTACATAAAGCTTTACCTATAATAAGCATACTTGCTATGTACCATAACATTTTAATTAAGTCTATAATTAAAATGTTATGGTACATAGCAAATATGCTTTTTTCTTATTTGTTCATTTATTACGTAGTGCTATTATGTAATGGGGTTATTACGTTTGTTTTGATAATTTGCCATAGTCAAGTAAGCTCAAAATTAATATAGTTAACTTTGAAACACAAAATAAATTATCAAAATATTATTTCACATATTATAATATTATATAATAATTTCTTGCAAGAGAAACTGAAAAATTAGGCGTTGATTATTATACTTCAATTAGTTTATTACCAGTGGGACAACTAAAAAGCTTGTTAGGGCCGTAGAAACAAATCTCAGTATATACTCATAATCACCGTTTTCTGTATCTTATTCTTATTAGTAATTTGGTATTTATAGATAGGTGATCATATAATGATTTGATTAAGATGAACAGAATATCATCGATTTTTGTAATTAGTATTTATCTTTTTATTATTGGCCATATAGAAAATAATTGGATTACCCCCGGAATTATTGGATTGAAAAATCTTTCACACCATTAAATATATTTGGACATTTTATCTCTTAGATAATGTCATCGAAAAACTCGAAGAGCGATCATCAATCAGTCTACGAGTTCAAATAGGGTTGTCAAGCCAAAGCGAGATATGTTCGAAGACATGAAAAATGTTATCAAATATTTTTTCATTGATTTCAGTAAATCATTTCGTTAAATGGTTTAAGTTAGATTGATTGAACAGTGTAAATTTGAATTAGACACTGGCCAATTCATCTTTCAATTTGATACATCAATCGAAAAATTGTTCTTTCAAATACTTATGTTTATTTTATTTTTTGTCGGTGTGTAAGCTGTGATAATTAATAAGGGTTCTTATGGTATTGGTAATTATTCGGAAAATTAAAGCAATATTTGAACTTCTTCACTAAACTGGTGACGGTAGTTAGGTGGCAGTCTTGACTGGGGTTAATAGTTTTTACTTATAATCCAAATCAACAACTAAAAATTCAATGCAAAATTATCTCTCCATGTCAAGCACCTAAACCATTTCATTCATAGTGAGTAGTGAGTAGTGTAGTTATTAGTGAGTATGAAGCTACTCGGTGATGGTATTTTTTTTAATTTTTATCACAACTGAATTCTCTAGAGTTTGCATAAATAATGTAAAATTAATGAAATAAATATAAAGTGAAAATATCACTTCAAATACCAAATTTTATAAAAAAACTACAAAACATCAAGGGATACATGAAGCAGCTTTTATATCCAGGCTAGAATTATTTCACGGACGATTAAGCGTATATTATTGGTCAAGATTGCTGTTGCTGTAATGTTTTAATAGCTTGACGACACGTGTAGCGCAGTGGTTGAGTAATCGGCTTCTACGCAACGGGTCCAATTCCTGCACGGGACAGATATTTTGTATGACCTACAAAAATTTGTTCCGGTCTGTGTGTTTGTGCACGTGATATTTCCATGTTTGTGAGACTGCACCCACGATACAGGATTGAAATACTAGTGTGGGGCGACGTTAAAAAAAATAGTTGATTGCCAGAAATATTATAAGTAACAATCATACACCCGGTGTTTAAAGGTGGGAATAGTCACTACGTAGTGAATCAAGTAGTTCAGTTTCGACAAAGAAAATAAAATAAAATATATTAGGACAAATATATTAATGAAAATTTTAATACGTCAATTTGAGACTAATTTAAGTTACAAAAAAAGCTTAAATGATTATCTTGTAAAATATTATATTAGGTTTGCTGAGCTTTAAGTAGGTACCGACTTCACAGTTACCTAGTCTATGGGATATACGCATCCTCGGCTTCTCTTTTAAGTTTCGGGCTCAATTTTTGTTACAATTTATTATACATGACGATGTAGATAAGTTACATAGGGGAAGAAGATAGAATTTGAAGTTTATAAATAATGAAATTGGTAGACAAGAATCCAGTATAGCTATGAAGTCTTAGTAGCAAGTTTACAACTCGATCTTTCAGGACAAGCTATGGATCAAATATATTCTGCGTTTTAACATTTACCAAATCGAGAATCTTTGATTAGTGTGGTGGTAAATTCGAAACAGCGTCAGCAGGTGAGTTAGATACTTGAACGATATATTATTCACCGGCGAACACACCAACAGAGTACATAATATCTATTCGGTTCGATTAACATCGAGACCGGGTTGGTACCTAGTTTATAAATAAATACATTAGGCAGATTACATTTCATGAAACAAAGTGCCACGGAATAGGGATTGAGCAATCAGCTTTAGATGGATCCTGAAAATTACTCGCGGCTGCACACATGCGATTCAAATTAGATCATTTTCACGTGATGAGCATAGTACAGTTTGAATGGAATTTCAGAGGCAGATCGAATTTGTAACTTGATATATTAACAAACAGGTTGTTGTAATTTGCAATATCTAATAATCAAGTAAACATATTTAATAACAGAGGATGCCAGTTGACATTCAGCATTATTTTGTTTAATATAATATATTAGTACATACTAAAACTATAGTTTAATAGGTAAACTATAGTTATTTCTTTTATAATTTGTAATGGAGTCGCGGTCATAAAAATTAGCACATATAATTTAAATAGCATTATGTTTACCTAAAATTTAATATTAAATTTACTAATAAAAACATAATAAAATTATGAGATGGATCGGTAAAGAGATCTAATTAGTAGATATATTGATAAAGTGTTGGAAAAATACGGTAAGAACTACGAAGTAGTAGCAATAACTACCGGTGATAAATTCTATAAGTTTTTACTCCCGTAGCATGAGTAATGAATGTATAGCAGATATAATAAAGCAATTATTGTGCTATATAACCGGCATCATGAAATTTATCGTTTGAAATTTATACTTCTATTTATACTTCTATAAGTTATTTCACTCCCGTAGCATGAGTAATGAATGTATAGCAGATATAATAAAGCAATTATTGTGCTCTATAACCGGCATCATGAAATTTATCGTTTGAAATTTATAACTCGTTTTTTTTTTTATATTAGAGCAGGCAAACGAGCCAACGGGACACCTGATGGTAAGTGATCACCGCCGCCCATAGCACAAACAAAACACCAGAAGTATCATCAGCGCGTTGCCGGCCTTTCATGAATGTATACGCTCTTTTTTTGAAGCTTCCCATGTCGTAACTGTTCGGAATACCGCGGCCGAAAGTTGGTTCCATAACTTTGTCGTTCGCGGAAAAAACGTACGCGAAAACCGCACTGTGGAGGACAGCCAACCATTAAGATGGTGGGGATGGAAAGCAAGTCCTCTCCGTGACGCATGATACAGGAAATCGGTCGGCGGCAGTATCCCAAACAACTCGTCAGATCACTCCCCATGGTATATGCGATAGAGAACACAAAGAGACGCGACATCTCTCCGCAGCGCCAATAGCGGCCTTTACACGCACACTCTATCACGCGTTCTTTGGAACGTACAGGATTTCGCGCGGGAAAGCCTGTACGCTCATGCGCACTCAAATGTGCGGCGCGTAGTTTTTCTCTTTTCCTTTCACACCCTTTATACGCGCGCTCTTTCACGCACGATTGCTGTTTCACGCGCGATAGAGTGTGTGTGTAAAGACCGCTAATGAGTCCATACGACCCACAGGGCACCGGGTCGTCGACGATTCGAAGCTCTTCGCTGGATACGGTCAAATGGAAGGAGCTGGTACTGAGGGAGCTCCGGCTCCGGCGGAGGTGAGAGCAGTATTCCATATGTGGCCTGACCTGTGCCTTGTAAAGTTGTAGGCGGTGGGTCGGCGTGAAATACTGTCTCGCCCTGCTTAGCACTCCCAGCTGTTTTGAGGCTAATTTAGCCTTGCCTTCCAGATGACAGCGAAACTGAACATCGCTCGATATGTCAACGCCCAGAATTCCGATGGTTGACTCGGCATCAAGGGAAGCGCCTTCAAAGTTTATGGTTGCGACAAAAGGAGATTTCTTAGCGGTAAACGCGCAAACTTGTGTCTTAGAGGCGTTAAACTGGACTAGATTTAGTCGGCCCCAATTCGAGACATGGCTGAGTATGTCATCGATATCACACACAAGCTTGTTTCGGTTCTCAATGACGTTCTGATGTGGAATATTTGCACTTCCGCGATATAGTGCGTCTCCATTGGTATCGTCTGCATAGCAATGGATACCGCAAATTACGCAGTAAATCATTGATATGCAGAAGCAACAAAGTGGGAGACAGCACGCATCCCTGCGGGACACCAGCGTTCACGGGCTGGAGTTCCGAGCATGAGCCATCAACTACGACTCTAATGCTTTTTTTTTTTTTTGTTTCCTTGAGGAAAATGCATTCAATTGCATACCCCGGCTGTGGCGAGTCGGCGGTTATGTGGGGCTCTCCTCCCCAGAAGGGGGAGGGCCTACCCACTAAAAACCTCAGAGATGGCCTTCCTCAGGCATGTAGGGAGCCCCCGGGAACATCAAGCTCCTTCCGGAAACCCCCAGAGCCTCCGCTCCCCGTCGACACAGGGGAGCCCTCCTCGGGGGAGGCTTACTACCTCCCCCGGTCTCCTCCACCGACGACGCCCCCGGCCACGGAAGGGGCGTGGTCCATCCCGGGTCGCCGTAGCGTGCGCGACTTCCTCGCGCCCGCCGACCCGCGGCGGCACCGCAGCTGTGCTACTGAGCCCGGCGCCGCCTCCTTCGAGCGGGATCGGCCATCTCCCGACCCGCTCGGCAGCCTCCTCCTGGAGCATCACTGCTTCACAGAAGGAGGCCACAGCCCTCCAGCCTCCCTCGTCCGCCAGCATTGCCGCGCAATCAATGCCGGCGGAGACAGATCTCGCCCGATCTCTGCGACCAAGAACTCGGCGCTCGGAGGCCCACGCGGGGCACTCCGCCAGCGTGTGCTGGGCCGAGTCAAGGTCGGATGGCACAGTGGTGGCAATGTGTCGATCCTCCCGTCCTATACGACTCTAATGCTAACGCCCAGAAAGAAAACTGGTGACCCAAGTGCAGAATTTCCCAGATAGTCCGGTACTCTGGAAGTTTGCTAAGTAGAACCCTATGCCACACTCGATGAAGGCTTTCGCTATGTCGAGACCGACCGCAAGAGCTTCCCCCTTCCTCTCCACAGCCTCCGCCCAATGATGCGTAAGGTACACTAAAGAGGTCACCAGCTGATCGCCTATTGGTTGGTTAAGGTCCTATGTCCCCTAGATGGGGCAGAGGGCGTCCACAGTGCGTCGCGCAGCCCGGTCGGTCTTGAGCTTCGCGCTTGACTTCGCTCCAGGTCTTCCCGATTTTCTTCGCCTCTGCGATGATCGTCCGTCGCCAGGTCTGTCTAGGGCGGCCTCGCTTACGCTTTCCTTGGGGATTCCAGTCTAGGGCTTGCCTTGGTATGTGTTCGGAGTCCCTTGGGGCGTGTGGCCGATCCACTTCCATTTGCCGTAACCGTCCGGGTGTGAAGTCAGCAATAGATCCAGTAAGGAGGGCGTATGGTCGTCTATGTCTGGAATTCGCGTGGGCGAGGCGACTAATTGAGACAGACCGTAAGCCAAAGCAAAGTCATGAACAGATTTTCCCATGTAGTCTGTGTTACGAGACTTCAGCCACTCGGTGTGATGGCGTTGAAGTCACCCAACAACACGACTTCGGCTGAGGGAGTCTGTTCGAGTAAGGAATCGATCGCAGTTTGGCAGCACTCTATGAGTCGGTCCGATTCGGCGTTACCGCTGTGAGATCTGTTACACGCACGCGTGAATGCGCGGGTGGTCGTCGCATTCTACGCGGAGCCATAAGGTGGACAGATCCCTGGCTTCAAAGTTTTTGAGGCGACGGACGCACATATCTTCCCTGACATAAGCACATACACCGGCTCGCGGGACGAATGAATGTTCCAGGGTGTAGCCGGGGTAGCGCAGATATGCGATGTCGAGGGGTTGGGATATTTGCGTCTCTGTGAGAAAAAATAAGGCCGGCTTTTCCGCTTCGAGATGGTGGTGAACGGGATGCAGGTTGGTATGTATACCCCTGATGTTGCAAAAATCCACGTGGAGCGTGGATTGGCTCTACCACCATAAATTGTTGTTGCTCGTTTAGCACAACCCAGGGGTCACTTGTAGGATGTCGAGAGTAAGACCTACGGAAGCGAGCAACGCCAACCCCAAAATACTGCTGGCTGTAAATATTGCTGTGCAGTAAACGATTTTTAACACTAAGATTGAATGGGATCATTACCATACACAACTGTTTAACTACAACAACTAATTGCGCAATAAACACAAAAAGTAGGTTATTTAGGATTTTTCACGTATCTTGAAATGTTTAAAGAATCAAGGACATTTTACTTAGTATTGCCAAGCTATAAGTGGTTTTATAATTCTTGAAACCAGAACTTTATCAAGGCTATAACTGAGTAGTAACTTTGGTAAAGGGCCTAATTTATAGGGCCTGATTAAGGGCGCGTACTCTGTCTAAGACACCCATAATAGACTTCGTTACTTTATTGAGACGAAAATTCTTCTTGTAATGTAAAAAGCAATTTTTAGTGTTTACAAGACCAATTGATTTACTTGTAATAAATCTATATTCTTGTAGGAAACGAAAAATATATTCATAGATGAATAAAAAAGGATAAATTGCATTAATTGTATTACTCAAAAGTACAAGTGAACAGAAACATTATGGTCGCATAATTTATATGATATATTCATAAAATATATATTAGAACAATACAGTGATATTCAATGAGGCTTAGTCAGACGGTCAATTTAAACCCATCAATTTAAAGAAAGAGATGAACTACAGGCGCATTTTTTTTTAAATAGTAAATTCAGGATCTTTGTAACAATTTTCTCTCTATAATATATTTGCACGTGTGTAAGATTTACTATAGTAGTACTTTCCACATGGGTATCGTAAAAGTCTAATAAGATCGAGATTCCTGGTAAGTATGTAGGGACAATACGCCACCCTTTGCTATCTAAAAGGGAAGTTAACGCCCGATAAGATAATTTACAGCCGGCCATAAAAGCACCGCCATGCCCTTTTAGTGGTAAAAGATCTTCTGAAATAATGATACTTCCTTATAAACACAGAGCCTTATAATTTTATTAGTTAATAAAGAAAAATGATTGCTCGCGTGCAAACTTGTCAAATATGCTCATCGAAGTCAATTAACTGAGATATGAAAAAATATCTTGAAATATAAATAATGTTCCACATCTGACCACCATTCCTCGTTTTATGAGGCATTATGGACATTATTTAGGACAATGATTGAAAATATCATACATGAAACTCTTTGTGTGAGATATTTAGTGCTCCGTTAAGTCTAGCTTTTGTTCAAGTGTTCAATCAGAAATTATGTGATAACTGTACTTCGCAAGGAGGACTGACAATTATTGATTGGACAGTTCGTCAAATAACGGGTCCAAAAGACACAGATCTTATACATCCGCAACAATTTTATTAACTTACATTGCTTAAACTATAATCGCTAGAAACGGTTGGATTCTTCCCGATTGAGATGATGATACCTGTATGAGTCGCTAAACTTAGCAATAAAACCACAAAATACAATAAGACCTTACGTTAAAAAAATATGTAATATAACAAAAATAAAACAAACTCAACAATGTTAGTCAGTGTACAGTACTGTAGTAGACATCTCAACTTTCTGGTCAAGTTCATAACGAGATACGTGCTAAATATTTACTATGGCCTCATAACACTTTACTAAAAACATTAACGTCACTGGCGGTGATCAGTAAACAAATAGTTACCAATAGTTATGGGACAGGGACAACTAACTAGAAAATCGATAGGTGGCAATACTGGCAATCCAATAAACAAAACTATATTACTGTGTTTTCGGGAAAGTTAGTTAATCTCAATGGGATAGTTAGAACAACCTATACACAGTGAAAATATGGCAGAAGATAATCTAGCATGGAAAAATAAGACTGATGAATTTAAAAATAAGATATTTTATTTCTTTTTTTAACCCTTCGATCGACTGCACGAACATTGATTGTAAATGGAAACCTTCGCTCATGAACATCTACAGTGCCAGGGGCACAGTCTCTTTGGAAAGAAATACTCTTTCTAACTCTTCCTTGACGTCGGGCATATCGTCGCAATCAAGAATTTATTCCAGTCTGTATAATTGAACTGTGTATGTAATAAACTGTTAAGTAAAGAATTTTTAGTACTTCTTACCATAGAGCTGATAGATAATCAAACGAACGAACAGATAATCAAAGTCCCTTCTGTTTCAATCTCTATGTTAGGTCATATTAGGAAGGATGTATGCGAGGTGTTTTAAAGATTCATTAATTTTATATATTTATATGATGTTTTGAGGATCATCTTAAATTTTAGCACTTCACTTAGGAATACTATGTAACGTAGCGTTTGTATACTCTTCCAAATCAATTTTAAAATTTTCGCGCTGAACACTAAACAAGCCTTCTTTTTTTTTCTTCATTATGTCGCCCTGAGAGCGAGGGAGATGGCGAATGTCTGGTTGTTCAGATTTTAAGAATGTTGCTACTTTAGTCAGGCAATTTTAATTTGCTTTACTTACAGACCGTCTAGTTATTGACATTTAGAAACGAGTTGTTTCAACCCTATTTCAAAGGGATAATTGTTTGAGGGTGGCAGACTCTGAAAAATAAGTAGGTTTTTGTCATCTGTGATTAAAGAAATAATCAATAACATTTTGGTTAAGCGGAATTTTATTTAACGAAAATATCGCAGGTAGGTGTCGAGAGGCATTAATGAAATTGTGGGGAGAAATCTTTGTTGAGGTGGTCGTCCTCCGGTACGAGAGGATTTTATATTTGATTTTTTCGAACGGCCTTTTGGCCTCCAACCTCCGTAGCGAGAGGACTTCAAATTTTCAATGTGATCTCTCCGTGGTTCTGCAAATGAACTTGTTACCGATTTGGTACTTGCATATTTTTATCAGTCTGGCTTGCTGATCTCAGTCGGAGACAACTGAGGTGGATTGCGAGGTGGGAGCAGACGCCGAGGAGTCTCAGAATACGGGAATATCCTGGTTTTGCTGGTGAGTGCCTCGAGCCGAGCCACGCGGCATTTTTGCACATGGTGTACCTATGTATCACTTTTAGCTGATGTTTTTTGTTTTCAGCAAGGGAATTTAAGAATTTAAAAATATAAGAATTTAACATTTTAACAATTTTAATAAATTTAACGAATTCAAAAAATTAAGAATTTAACAATTTAAAAAGTAAAAGAAAGATGAGCAGATCAGTCTGAACATACAAGAAGGAGTGGTCCCTGAGTCGATTGCTGTTTCTGTGTGATCTCAGGAGGTACCTGCATTGATCCGGACTGCGAGGTTGGTCGCGCAGACCCTTTTACTTTAAAAATAGGTACTGTAACTGTGGTATTTCCTTAGGGAACCCTTTTTGTTTTCTTCATTTAAGTGATTCGCCCACGCCAAAAACAACTAATTTAAAGAACCCATAATCACCCCTACCGCTTTGCTAGGAATTTTGTAATTAGATATTATCCATAAGGGTGGTTAAATTAAGGATAATAAATACCCATAAAACTAAAAAGATTATTTCATTTCTCTCTAATTTAGTTTTTCTATTTTCTTCCTTTTTGTCCCGTGGAACTCCTGCTCCGGGCAACCATCAGGAAACTACGTGGCAACTAGTTAGGTATTTCTAAGTGTACTAGGTATTTATCAGAGACCATCGCTTATTATGTAGACTTTAACAGTAACTACTAATATAAATGTAGGCGTAAATAAAATTGCGTATGCAAAATTCCAGAAGTTTTTAGTGGAAGTAAATGCAGTATATTAAGATACGATCAAAACTGACTTCTACACAGATTTTAAAGGATTATAGAAGAATTCTACTCAGATCAGATAGCGTGTAGTTTATGTATGCTGTTGCGCCTATAATTAATAATAATATTAGAACGTAGAAAAATATATGCGGGTATATTAGTCTACCGATTTTAATCTTGTGTATGGTAATGAAGTTGGTCCTTTCGTAATCTATTTAGATTTTAATCAATTAGCATCAAAAAGTAAATTCGAAAGTCTATTGTTTTGAATAATTTTTCAATGTGTATAGTGCACAAATTCGTATTTGATTATCTTTTTTGTCTTTATAATTGATATATATTTTTTTATATTTATGTTCCAAATTAATGTTCGCGTATAAGCTGTGAGCTACTTTGTTGTATGTCAACTAAAGATTTTCATTTCATAAATGAAAAAATACTCATTCCTCGTTTTACACTGTGTAATTCGTAGCTCAATGTTTTTGTTCTTAATGGAGAAGCGAGGTGAAAGATTATTGAGAAACTTTTTTATTATTAGAAGCACCCGCTGTGCCTCCAATGCAGACTCTTTGGTCCAATTTATCTTAATCTCATTTAATTAGAAATGCTTTTATTGCATGCTATTGCCGTCGCTATTATAATTTGTGTATATTGGGATTATGTCGGAAGGTATCGTATGTAATATAGAGTAGAGTATCTTTGCCTTATCTATTTCTACCACAAAACAGAAATTTCGCATATATCTTGTACTCCAGCGTTAACTGTGATAGAGTACCTACCGTGGTTTTATATGTTATGTTGCAAGTAGGCAATAGTGTATTTTTTTGGGATTTGCAGATTTGCAGCAGATCTCACAAGAACCACATTTTAAGTGACTTACCATCAAATCTGCATTCTACTACTTTGTTAATATATAACAATATAAAAAAAATGTTAGCGTTCCTTCCTGTAATTCCAATTTTCTTTCCTCTTCATTTATGACACATTTGATTAGTCTGTGGAACTCCACCTGGGATAACAGCTATCACGTCCTTCAAGCGGTGTTTAAGGGTGTATAATCTTACAAGACGTAGTTTAGTCGTAGTCGTAGTTTCAATGTAGTGGTGTGTAGTGCGTTGGTAAAAAGCTAACAAGAGTACTTTGCAAATGTACTTTCCATTGGAGATGCTACTGAGAGAAGAGATTCAAGAGAGTTAAGTTAATTTGGGAGCTCCAGCAAAGAGACACGAACGGTAGTCCATATGCGGCTGAATCCAAACTCTATTTGAACGCCCAGGTTTTTCCTCATACAATCAGACACCCAAATATCTATTCTTAGACTTTTACTGAGCCTTTCTAAATGGGTCTTTCCATGCAGTTAACGGCCATATTTGTGTCTTTCTGGAGTTAAGTTTGATTAAATAGTTGCACCCCTTTGGAAAATTAATCTTAGAGTTCCTGAATTCAGACACAAGTTGCAAACGATTTTTAAGTGATTTTGGTTATTCATGTGCCGAGCATTAGCCATGTACACAACAAATGTAATTTCTCGATATATAACATAGTCATTACTGTGTAAAATATATTTAAGAAAAACATGTTATATTGTCTCTTTATTTACGTTTTTTTATGCCTTCTCATCGGCAACAACGTCTGAAGAATATATACTAATATACACATTACATAATCACCTTGGTTTATTCCAAATACCCGTTACTTATCAGAGTAACATAACCTTAAAGTGTAATATAATTCAATCACATGTTTAGAATACAACATTTCACTAGACATTTGAGTAAATAGAATATTCATAAGTTACCTACGTACCTTCAAAAACTCAAAGCTGTATGAAATTAGATTGATTCCTCCCCAATACATAATCATGCAAAATTCACAATTGGCTCGACCGTCGCGGAGAGCCCTTGACCTAAGGTACCAAAAGACGTTACTCATTCCTAATCCCTGCCATTTCACGCCAGCTGGTTTTTTCGAGGATATTACAATAATCGGGGGACCACTTGACTTAAGCAAAATACTAATTTGACAGTAAAATGTCTTTGAATAAGCACTTAAACAAGCGTATTTTATTCCACTTAGCGAATTGGTACTTCCCATCTACATCGTAATGGCGTCTTCAACAAAATCAGCCGTTAAAACAAACTAATAAATAATGCAACTACTAAAACTCCTGCCTTGAAGGCAATCGGCTTATTTCTGAAATTCAGGTTAAAAGATTATCCTTATTAAGTGAAGAAAGGCTCCGCAAAAACACCCCACAAAGTCAATTTCAACAACCCACAAATACTAAATAAACAATTATTATAGTGAGGATGCTTTGAAACTGGTTTATTGGCAGAAAGCGCGGAGAAGCATTAACTTGTATTTTTCTTATGTTATTAATGTATATTTCTATAAAAAGTAAATACATAGTACTTAACACTTACAAAATGATTTGGTAAAGATTGTAAAAAAGCCCTAAACTCAAATAGCGCAGGACCAATCTGTGTGGCGATTCCTGGGAGAGGCCTATGCCCAGCAATGGGCGTAATAACATAAATTCTATATAAATTGAGTCTATATTTATTCTACAGAAGGCTTAGAGTCGACAGTCATCGCCAAAGCATTCATAACACAAACCCAAACTTTTCACAAACATGCAATATTGAAGACGTATTGGTGCTAATTCTGTTGGTGCGAAATAAACTGATTAAATTTAACTTTGGTTTAGTCATTTGATAATGTCTATTCCACAAACTAAATTAAATATACATAGTTTAACTTGAGTAAAATTTTTTAAATTATTTTATTTACTGATTTCGACGTTCTATTGTATGTGGTACATAGCATATCTCCAATTACGATTCAGATATATCAAACTAAAGATCGAAGATTTAGTTATGTTATAATTTGATTTCAACTAAATATACTTAAAACCATCAATAATATATATTGCCTTGGAGGGGAATATTATGAATCAACTATTTAATTTATAATGCAGTTAAAATTAAATATAATTATGTTTAACGCGATCTATAAATTTAATTCCAGGTAACTGAATAACTTAAAAATTATTATTTTGGTTTAACTTAGTGAATGTTTTAGCTTAGTTTGATGTAGTAAAGAATTGGCATTACCTCACACATGGTGTTGACACAAGAATATATATTTTCGATAGTAATAAATGTTAGTGTACAAAATAATATTTAGATAAAAGTCTTAAGCTTTAACATCAAAAATATTACATAACTTAGTGTGAGAAAATACAGGCTGTTCAAATTAAACAAATTCAAATGTGAATAGTCTTTGTTTTTTACTTGTTAAAATTTAGGAATGTTGCATTTGAGCGGTGCTTGCCAACTTTTATATTCTAAATGAATTTTCCCTTCTGGAGGCATATGTTTGACTGAACCTCAACCAATTTACCTACTAGAATGGAACATATTTTAATGTCAGCGAACTTCACCACAGCGTTAAGAAAAGGATCTAGTAATGATAAATATTTTGACAAAGGGATGGAGAAAATCATTAAAAAACTATACCTAACTCTCCCTCTAACTTAAAGTTAGAACATTACCCACTCAAATTAGCTATTAGATATTGATTGATGGTCACATTAACCGGATTGTTCCTATACAGTTTGTAATTTTAAATAAAATAACTACTGTATGTTAAAAGCTTTTTTGTGACTTAAAATTTGATTTTCATGGCGTAAAACGCGTTTTGTGAAAATTGCTTCAATTTTTTTATTAAAAATATTTTTATTAGATACTAGTTGATCCGAGTGACAGTGATAGAGGATTTCTTCACGAAGTTGTAAATAAATCCTCTACCACTGAAATTATACAATCATACTTATGTGTATGGTCATTAATTTTTTTTGTTAGTAGTACAAAACTTTTGGAGGGCTGTGGCCTCCTTCTGTGAAGCAGTAATGCTCCAGAAGGAGGCCGCCGAGCGGGGTCGGGAGATGGCCGATCCCGCTCGAAGGAGGCGGCGCCGGGCTCGGTAGCACAGCTGTGGCGCCGCCGCGGGTCGCCGGCGGGCGCGAGGAAGTCGCGACCGCTACGGCGACCCGGGATGGACCACGCCCCTTCCGTGGCCGGGGGGCGTCGTCGGTGGAGGGGACCGGGGGAGGTGGTAGCTTCCCCCGAGGAGGGCTCCCCTCTAGAGAGGGGAGCGGAGGCTGGGGTTCCCGGAAGTGGCCTTTGTGTTCCCAGGGGCTCCCTACATGCCTGAGGAAGGCCATCCCTGAGGTTTTTAGTGGGTAGGCCTCCCCCTTCTGGGGAGGAGAGCCCCACATAACCCCGGCTCGCCACAGCCGGGGTATGCAATTTAATGCATTTTCCTCAGGGGAACAAAAAAAAAAAAAAAAAAGTAGTACAAAACTTGCTGTTACAACATATAAATAATAATAAAAAAGGTACATTTAAACATTAGCTTGTGTCTATACTGGTGGTACCAAAGTGATCACACACGAAGCACCGAAGGCTTGACTTGTAACCTTGATGCCCTTGTATCATACAAAATATGAAAATATTTAAGCCTGGTTCAATTAATGTATATGATTAGTTCCATTTTAAAGTAAATAATTTAAATCAGAAAAAGAAAAAGCATAAATTTGCTGAATCAGAGTAAAAATCTATCACTATACAGGCTTACGTTGTCAGCATGAAATGATACGGGCCACAATATCGCACATTAAGAGCTGAAAATGTCACTCGCAGAAACGGCTGCTTACTGCTGTTGCGCCCTACCTTTGTTAATAATATGTTTGTGTGGGAATAGTTTGAGACCCAGGGAAGTCATGTATATTTTTGCCACGTCGACATATACGGGTACTTCGCTGTGGGATAATTCGATATAATGTGAGCTAAAAAGTAGGCGGAATATTAAAAATCTGTAGTCATCTTTCATTCTAGTTTCCTCTGTCCAAATTAAGAGTGCAATCAAAATTACCTTAGATTATGTTGACACAATTTCAGGCGAGTCTGTGCGTCGCACGTTTGACAAACCTTACTCAATGTCTCGTTAGTTCACTTGTCTTTACATAGTTGTGACGGGGGTAAAAACAAATGCTTAATAGTCCTGATTCCGAGTTAGTGGTACATTTAGTTGATGACGTGATGTTATTAAATTGTGGATTGAAATTAGTCAATTGAATATTAATTACTGGTTGAGTTACATAATACCTAAAGCTTTATGTGTTATGTGTTTTTAGATATAGAGTAATGCGCCATTACTCTATATCCTACATCTGCTTTTACGTTAATAAGCGCCTCTATATGACTATGTTGATTAAAATTATTTGGAATTTTATCTCTCAGCTTCATTTCTTGTCATGGCATAGCTTGTAAAATTATATAAAATGCAAGTCCGGTGGATCGATTAGGTATAGACAACTCTGTTGTCGTTTTTTAAATTTGTTACTGTATCAATACAGGAAGATAAAAAAATAATGCCCTTGGTGATTTTCCAGCATACGAATTCTTTTCGTTGATTTATGAACCAATGGTGAAAAACATTTTATGGAGTGTTCCCAAGAAATGTACGGCCATATATTGGATATATGGATAGTGACGAGCCACGGAAACGTTCTGGACAGTTCCACTGTTCTACACAGACATTTTGTTTGTTTTTAATTTTACAATGTACACGCCTACCATTGAGCCATTGATGTTCCTACAAACAGTAAAAAACAAATTCTGTTTTTTTATGATATAAGCTATGTGTTATTAATTAAAAATAAAAAAATGTATAAGATTCTTGATCTACGTAATTAGAAAAACTAAACTAAATTAATATATAACTTTTAAATAACGTTCAGGCTCATAATAATAATAAGTAATTGCGTAGGGAAGTGACGAAATCAATTAGGAGGCTTTGAGAAGGCAGGTGACCGGAATCTCCATAGCCTGGTTTTCATTATCACCTAAATCGATATGCAATAGGCCACAAAGGTTTTGGCCACTAATGGCGATTGTTTCTGTGCATCTCGTCTTTGGCTGCATTTTTCATGGTGCAGATAGAGATTAGACCCAGTTGGTACTCTCCACGCACACTTTCATTAAATTTCGCTTAAATGGCCTCTACGCGTTGGATCTGTATTCCCGCGCACGCCTTATAAAGGACCGTGTCTTATAAAGACGCATGATGTAAGCTACAATAATAATAATATATTTATTGTTTCTCTCTTACAAATAATTTTATATTAAGGGATTCCCGAATAAGGCCTTTGGGAGAGATGGAGTCTGTACTAGGTATAAAACTTGTGCGCCAGCGGGCCGTCGATGCCGTACTCCCACACCTCGACGCTTGCCTCCACGGGAGGGAGGAGGTCACCTACCGATTGACTCAGATATTCACCGGGCACGGCTGCTTCGGTGAGTATCTGTGTCGAATAGGACGGGAGAAGAAGGTCCTTTTTTTTTTGTTCCCCTGAGGAAAATGCATTAAATTGCATACCCCGGCTGTGGCGAGCCGGCGGTTATGTGGGGCTCTCCTCCCCAGAAGGGGGAGGCTTACCCGCTAAAAACCTCAGGGATGGCCTTCCTCAGGCGTGTAGGGAGCCCCCGGGAACATCAAGTCACTTCTGGGAACCAGCCTCCGCTCCCCTGCCTAGAGGGGAGTCCTCCTCGGGGGAGGCTACACTACCTCCCCCGGTCTCCTCCATCGACGGCGCCCCCCGGCCACGGAAGGGGCGTGGTCCATCCCGGGTCGCCTCGCATCGTGTCCTGTCCTCCCTCCCTATTCGACTTAGATACTCACCGAAACAGCCATGTCCGGTGAGTATCTGAGTCAAGCGGTAGGTGACTTCCGCCTTCCCGCAGAGCCAAGCTTCGAAGTGCTGGAGTACCGAACCGACGGCGCGCTGACGCACGCAGCCCCTACGCTCTAGCTGCGCACGCCAGACCCTCTCGGCCCGTCGGTGCAACTCCCGTCTGTGCATTCCGTGCGCTGGTGCCGGGGGACTCCCCCGTCGTCTCCCCCCCGCGACCCTCTTGATTCGGGGGACCAATCGCACGAAATGCTCCTCGAAGCTCCATCTGCTGTCCAAGGTGAGGCCAAGGTACTTACAACAAGGTACAAGGTACGTATCCGGCAGCTGGGTGGTTCCCGGCGCTTTGGAAGGCCGTGGAACCATAGCGCCTCGGTCTTGTGCGGCGCTATTTCTAGACCCAGCCGGCGGATCGCTCTCACGATACACGCCACCCCCAGCTCGGCAAGCCGAGAGTGTCGTCAGCGTAACAAACGACACTCACGCCGCAAGGAAGACTGGTGCGAAGGACGCGCATCAAATGCGAGGTTCCATAAGAGGGGTCCCAAAACCGACCCCTGCGGAACGCCGCACTCGATCCCTCTCTCCGTTTCCGTCTCGTTCCTTCCCTGACTCCAATCGTCCTGTCGCGCAAGTACTCCCCGACCACGGCCAAATACGGCAAGTAGGGGGGCAACTCGTGGTGGTCGAGTGCCCCCCTGATGGCCTGCCAGGGGAGGGTGCCGAAGGCGTTGACGATGTCTACAGACACCGCCAGAGCCACCCCCCCCCCCCCCCCCCCCCGATCGGACTGCGGACTCCGACAGCAACCGCACGCGCTGGACAGCGTCCAACGTCGATCGCCCCTGCCGGAATCCAAATTGGCAGTCCGACAGGTCGGGACCCACGCGCGACAGGTGCTCGCTAATACGGGCGGAGATAACTCGTTCGAAGAGCTTCCCCGCCTCGTTCAGCAAGCAGATCGGACGGAACGGTCGGTTTAACCTATCATTGAAAGATACTTCGTCTTTCTCGTGGCTTCCGCCCGCCTCACGAACCACTTGTCTCCAAGGTGTGAGACAAATTCATCATCATATATATATATATAAATCATCATATCAATAAGTTTAGCATAATCAGTGTCAAAGGATTGTAATTAATCAAAGGAATAAACATCTTTCGAAACCATCAGTCCACAGGTTATTTCATCATCAACCCAAATGTACAAGTAAGAGTTGAGGGGCTTTCATTTCGCACAACGAGATTAAAAACTGACACAGAGCTCGATAAACTTGCAAAACAGTCTTTTTATCAGTTACATGGCGCAAAGTTTTAAAAATAAAAATAAGTTTGCGAAGACGGGAGCTAAGAGAATCAATATGACACTGAAAATTAAGCATATTATCAATTTGAATACCCAAATACTTAATGCAGTTAGCTCCAGTTTCCTATTGTACCTGTCCAGTCTAGTACTGGACAGGTATAGGTAAAATCTGAAGGTGCACAGGTGTGAGCAACAATACAGCAACTGTCGGGTGAAGGCTGGCCACGGCGAGAATGAGAATGTGAGATAGGTAGGATCATAAAAACTAGTTATTATATTTTTATATTGTTGCTGTAATATATGTACTGAATCTAATATCTGTGAAAGTCCCCATAAAAATACGCTACACTACACTACAGCGATTTTTTTTGCTGAATAATTACTCTGTTTTTGGATCGGAACACCCTGCTTTAATGAACTCATGCAATCTATTCAGACTGAATATTCATGAGTTAGTGTGTGCTTTAATAGAAGCCTGGCGTTTTAATATTCACTGGTATATTAATTAACACGTTAACATATTCATTTTTGACTGGCCCGTTTCACACTTGAGCGATTTTGTCACAGCAATGAGTGCTTTGAACTGTATCGTGTAGTTAATTTAAGCAAATGAAAATTATAGAAATATTAATTTGCTGGCTTTCTCGTTGATTTTACTACTTAATTTTGTTATGTTAAAATGTCCTATATCATTCTTCGAGTTTTAAACATTCCTTTAAAATATAATCAATACCGGATGAGTAGAACCGGTGATTGCCCGAAACACTCAAACTCACACAATTTGACTCTTTATTATATTAGTAAATTTTGCCCATAGCGTCGTTTCTGTAGAAGTTGAAAAAAATTGTAAAGTCTAAGTAATACATTAAGCAGTTGATTCAGGAACGTTATACTGTTACTTTCTAGTAACAGAGTTACTACACTGGACCTTAAGAGTGAAATATTATATTAATTATATTTACAGCTTAACTTATAGATATAATTACACGTACTATTCATCTAACAAGCAACAGAGTTGCAATAATTGATCAATTTACATACATATATATTTTTTATTTATTTCAGTAACCAACAGCGTTACAATTACAACGAACATATGCCACAAATATTTTTTATATAGTAAGGCTTTGATTAATTAATTATACTTATCATAAATGTTTTATAATTAAAGTTTATAAGACATTTAATAATTAAAGTTTCTTACAATTTTATTAAAATGAATTTTATGAGCTACCAGAAAATGGGTGATTCAAGATATCAAATAATTAGTATGCAGTGCTTACTGCATTTATCTGGCGCAATATAAAAGCTATTTAAATTACGACGTCGTAGCTTTAAATTTACTCCAGACATTAATTCCTGTGCTGCGAACAGTCGTCAAACCGTTTCTTTGTCAGTGAAACAAAGGAGATGGAAAGATGGTCGTGTAAAATTTGAGTGTTCTCTTGTAATTAAATTTTAAAGCTTTCCCTCAAGTTTAATCTTCACACGAAGTGACAAGCCAGTGTATAAATATTGTGGTATTGTTAAATTTACACAGACTAAATTGTTTTAGGTACTTCGGTATCATAAATTGCATTATTGGTGCTATGTTCCCCAGGTATATTAGCAATAGGAACTACTCGTAATTAAACGATGGCTGACTTATATGTATATCTCACCTCTTCTCAAATTTACAAAAAAGAGATCTTAAATACAAGAAAAAGTGATTCTGAAATGTAAGTAAAAGACAAGAATTTAGTCGCAATAATAAGGTTTATAGAAAATACACACGAGCGAAATGTGTTTCCTAATAAGCTGCCAGCATCGTCAACAATAACTATTGTGAAAGAACAAGAGCTTTCGAAAGGATAAAACTTGAGGTGTTATGTGAATTTTTCACGCAAATTGAATCAATTTTACGCCCACCTTCAAAAAGACGTGACTGGTTTCGTAATAATGTGTAAACAACAGAGTATTCGCATAATTTGATGACTTATCTCTGTCTTCAGACAGAGCACTCAAAGGATAGAAAGTAAAGAGATTATATTCGTTTTCTTTGTACAAGTAATTCTTCTCCGCAAATTCATTCTTTTGCTTTTGCTGAGTGTTTATTGTGGAAATATTTTGGTAAACCTTGTAAGTTTTGTTTTGTTGTTGTGTAGGGATGCGATAAGTTAGTGAAAACATATACAGAATAAATGACATCTTGCTTTTTAAGCAAAAAGCAGGATACTTTTTTAGATTAGTTTATTGATAAAATAAAAACTCTCTGTCTTAAATTCTCGATAGCGAATTGCTCTTTTTTGGAGTACAATCATACTTTTAACATTGAAATTGAAATATTAAGTGTTATTTTTCTTTACAATTTTCATTGGATACTCAAGTTATTTTTGTACTAATTATTATTTTATTTTTCGTCACAATCAAATCTTATACTTCACTAATGACTTGTCATTTATTTTCTTGTCCCATTCGTTCGTTTTTCATGATGGTGAGAATAAGAAAGTGTTCAAAAAAGGTGTTATATTATCGTCTGTTTGTAAAAAATGAATTTGTATTTCTTCGATTGAAGATCGGACATAATTTGTCACCCGATATTCGATCACATTTGATTCGAAGTGAAAACATCAGTCTACAAGGAAAATAATTTAATTCGTGCTTTTGTGCGTAACATTCTGCGTACAAACGGAAATAAGTCGCGCTATCCTGAATATTTACTTAGAAGCTGTATTGTTTTCACCCGTGCTCCGTCCAATAAAAGATTTCTAAGTCAAACAATGAAAATGAAGTGTGTTTTTATTTCCGAATCCAAGTTGCTCATTTTGACAAAGATCGTATTTTTGTTCCCTATTTATTCTGTTTGCTCTTGAATGAATTGTGAGGAGGGAAACAACTCTCACAGCTTTAGTTTAATCCCCTCGTGTAGTGGTATATGAGCTTACTTACAGAGAGATTTGGGGGAGTCTCCGCAATGTTTTGCGACACAACTTTTTTATAGTAGCATTGTATTTCATGACACTCAGAGAAAAATCGCATACGATTTAAAGGTTTGGCAGTTAAATGAGAAATTGCTAGGAAATTTATTTTATTCTTTATAAGTAATTGATACAGTTTGAAATGAAATGTTATCAATTAATATCGAGTGATTACTAACTAACATAAGGAAATAAAACTACTTTAGAATCTAGTTTTGTTAACAAAAATTGTAGAAATCTGTCTCTTCATGATCTCTATGAGTTATTTGTAATAATTTATTGATAGCGTCGTCTAGTTTGGACAAGAGCCATCAAGCTAGTTACTATCTTGATTTGACATGCAGGTTGAATTTTGGAAACGGGATCTTAACTATACTATACTATTGTACAGGAATAAATGTTTTTTTTTAAATAATTTTTAATGAAATTCTGAACCTAATTCACAGTTTTTGAACCGTATTTTGGACCGTATTGTGTTCCTAAATATGTGAAGGAATGAAAAAAAGACGAAAAAAGAATTCATGTTTATAATTTTTTACATAGATCTTGTACGAAAACACGACAATTCAACTTGAATATTCTTTATTTCCAAGTACACAACGGTAATGGTTGCTGAATAGAAATTTGAATACAACACATCAAAGTTTTTAATTGTTATTTAGTTTTAAACTGTATTTATTTAGGGTTCTGGGTCACATTTCTTTTACACAAAATAGAATTTTATTCGCTCCAATTGAAACTAAAAATAAGGAGTTTAATTTCTTTTAGCATAAACAGCTTGAGGACTATAACTATTTCTTTGCATTTCTTTAACGTTGTACTGGAGCCCAACGTGGAGCATTATAGGATACAAATGAAAACAATTTAAAAGCAAAAACGAACCAAGCTTACTATTAATTTTGTAAAATATTAAATTATTAGGTCAGAATTTAAATATTTTGTGTGTATTGTAGGTAGTTTCGACATACCTACAGATCCACCTAAAGTTGAGGCTACATTCTTTTTTCGGAATCCTACCCGCCATAACTCTGAAACGTTATAAACGTAAACGTTTAGAACTGCATCTTTTTACCGATATTTAGTACTCAATTTATGTACGATAGCAAGTTTCTTAAATACGTTAACATCGAGTAATAAGAGTACTCCCAACTTCAAGTGTTTTGCCGAATTATATAAAGAAATTCAAAATTAAAAGAAAGCCTCGTTTACGATTCGTGTCTTTCTTGCCCTAAGTTCGCTACGGTATTTGAAGTTCATACGTATGCGAGTAGCTATTGGTTGGTTCTATGCTGACTCAAACTCAAACACGAGTTACTAACAGATGCTGATAAATTAAAACATCACCGCCTTGCAAAGCATTACTGCCCTTGACCAATTGAAGTCTTACGTTTAAAATGACCTTCCTTTTGCGGTTAATACGGAACATACTGCTTTTAATTCATTCATAGCCCTGAGTAGTTCAACTAATCGACTAGCTTGTTAGTGTGTTCATCTACCTACATTTAACTTTACCATCAAACATGTGTAATAATGATATTACTATGAGAATGATATTTACCAAAATAACAAAAACCACTACTGCATACAGTTTCGATAGTCTACTGAGCTTCGAGTATTGAGTGAGTTTTACGCAAGTGCCTTTTATAGTTTCAACCAAAACATTTTTCTTATGTTTATCTTTTCAGGTGATTACCGTAACCTACAATAGATTTAATACACGAGCATGTGTGTTGACATCAGATTAATGATTGACTCACTCCTCCAACTCGCGTATATTAAAAAGAAACACAAAAAATATCCGCTTTGTCGTTGATTTTCAGGACGCGGCGACTGAGCGTGACGTTATTTAATTATGTGGAGATGAATCAATCAAAAGAGCTCCACTTTTTTAAAAGGCTTCCTTAGTTTTTCTATGGAGGTCTTGCTTTTTCGTTTTATTTCCCTAAACGGATGTAGAATATAAAATGCGAAACATTATTTACTTACTTAGTCTCGGGAACAAAGCGTTCTATATTTTTTATTAAAGACAAAACTCGTTTAACGATTTGACACATTTGTAAGCTTAGCGTATTATACTAAATATATGAAACACGACACAAGTACATACAATTTAATTTAGATAAATGCATGATAATAAATGATTTTCTGTCATTGATGTCATCATGTACAAGCAGATTCAAACTTAAAAATAAAGGACGCGAAAATAAGTTGATTTTATTTTTGTGGTGAACATACACACTCATTACACATATGTGTTGTGTTTTATTCATAGGTAAATTTTGTCGACTTAATTAATTATTATGTGGAGAACTTGCTTATGTAAACATTATCTGGTTAAGGTACATTATAAATAACATAAGAACTGTCTCAAGGTTATGTTAAAATCTGAGGTGGTGCTGCTTGTACACAGAGATTTTACCGACCTGCATATTTATACCCCGCACAAAGCACGAGTGTCAGGGAGAGCGCACGAAAGTTGTAATAAAATACTTAAATAAAAAAAGGATTAAACATATGTATGGAAAAAATTAAAAAAACACACTCAAACATAAGTCAATAGTCAATATTAAATATGTATTGCAAAAGAAAATACATGATTTAAAATTCTCCAAGCGATTTTGAAGTTTTCCATCAAACAGTTGCATTTAATTCAAAAGTCTTAAAAATGAAAAATAAAATAAATGTTTTGTGATATTGTTACCTAACTGTAACTGTATTTCAGTTAGACTAAGTAGTTCTGTGATCTGTTTACGTATCGTCGAAGAAAAATATAGAGTAGAAACCAGCGTAACCCTTTAATAAGGTGTAAGTGGATTTCGCTAACACCATCGTTTAAAGTCAACATTGTAAGGCATATCTTGTTTATAGGGCAACCTATAGGTAGGGTATTTATCAATCTACTGAATATCACATATTTATTTAACAATATTTATGACATATTTATTTAACAATATTTTGCAATCTACTCAATAGGTTCCTGAAGAATATCGGCACTAAATCTCTTACAGTAGACGTTCTGAATATCCCCCACTTATTCCACTTGCAAAGTGCTATTCGAAGGGATCACATAAATTTTATTTATAGGCCACAGGCTTTTCATGCATATTAATCTACGTAAGCGATAAATGCGAAAACATTTCTCTGAAAGAGACAATTTGTGTCATGGACATTATAAAAAGCAAACAAAGTTTATAACCATAAAGGTTCAATTTAATTCATTTTGATGAAATGTTAAATAAATTCTGTTTAAATATTTATTTCATTTCTGCATAGTGACGAATTAGGAATACCATGTGTAACCGCTGCTTAATAGATGGCGTAAGGCCCATACACTTGTTGAATATAAGAAGCGTGTAACATCGGTTAAAGAATGGTTGAAAAGAAAGTCAGTCTACACTCATCAAAGGCTTTTAAAGGACTTTAATTGAAGAAAATGGTCATGTTCATATACTTGGCTAATAATTTATCATATAATATTTATATACTCATAAGGTTTTGGGCTCGCTTGTGATAAAATTGATTGTCAAATGCCATAAAGCTTTATATAATTGTACAGCCTTAATTAAAAACTCCAGACATTTATAGTTCACTATATTCTTGTTCGACATTTTGATAAATTTTGAACATTACTATAAACTATAAAAAGCGTGATGAAAAAAATAGCGTGATTGACCGATCGAGGCCGCTTAACTTCTGTTATAACAAATATTGCGCAAGCTTTTATAGTACAAAACAAATATTTCACAATAACAACTAAGTTCACTCAAACTTTTGTTAAACTATTAAGCAACGTTTATGATATATCAATAAAGTTAATAATGCTGACATTCTACTAAAAATTAATTCATCGCACATTCACTTCGCAGAAGTGCTCGTTTGTTTTTTACTTATAATTATCAATATAAGCAATGTACACGTTTTTAATAGTATCTCTGCCCAACCTTTATAAGAAAATAGGCATTATTATAAGTATATTTGTCTATGTGATCATCATCACATCTCTATATACGTCCCTATCGAGGGGCCTACCTTAATTATGTTATGGCGATTAACTTTAGTCATACACGTTGGACAATGCAAATATGTCAACTGCACATATGTCTTTTACCTCATGACGTCTTCCTTCGTTAAAGGGGCGTCAACCGGCCGTTTTCAATAACCTATCTATCCTTTGTTTTTGCTACTAAAGATAGTAAAATCTATCCTTATGCCCTAACTTGCGTTTCAATAACCTACTGATGGATAGCATCGCCTACCGAAGTTACCTATCCATCGTCGGGAGGACGGATAGCTTACTAGAGATAGGGACGCTCATACAAACTGCATTTCAAAAAAGTTTCAACTTACTCTCCGATAGGCGAAGCTATCTCTAGTGACGACATTTGGCTATCTGTCAATATCGGTGGATTAAAACACAGATAGGCTTCGAAAAAATTAACTATAATAACATTATAACTTAAATTACAAAAGTATCGTAAATCCAGATACTTACAGAACTCATTTTTTCCACTTTTGCTTATATTTTATATCAAAAACATGTAATACACACAAATTGGCGGCAACAAATTATCTGTCAGTAATGTCCGAATGACATCACATGTCATTTATAAACGTTTCGTTCTATGATTTTTATAAAGAACACCAGCAAATAAAGTGAAAATGACGATCTAAGATTTTTTTTTTCAATTATAGTATCATTGTATGCACTTTTTACAACATAATATTTAAATATAAAATACATCAATAAATTGTACATATGTTTTAAACGTACTAAAGCTTTATGGTTAGCAACGGACAAAACGTTCTACAGGGCTTGGATAGACGAGAGGGCATAAAGCTATCCTTAGTTAGACAAAGATAGATAGCTCGTATCTTTGATTGTGAAACGCAGACTACAGATAGATAACAGCTTACTGCTAATCGGAGATAGCAATTTATCTTTGATCTTAGATAGGTTATTGAAAACGGCCGTAAATGTACATATGACATTCGTAAAACGACATCTTTGTAATGTATAAGTAAATTCCTTAACATAATGCTGTCATTATTACAGATATTACAGGTATACGCTCTGACTTTTAAGTATTTTTGAGTTCTTTTCTGTTCTTACTCTTCCTCATTATGTTCTATACTTTTTATTCCTTGGGCGAGGCATAAGCCTATGAAATTTAAATTATTCTGACTTATGTCCAGCTGAAGTAATCAGAGAAAATTCTATGTCTATCGCTATCCTTTATAGTTGCTTAATATAATTTCGTTGTTGGAGAGTAGTTATCTTGAAGTAATAAGCTTACTATCCGCTTTCATACTTAAGTCATGATCAAACTTACTGGTTTATTTAATATTTTACCAGAACTTGTTCTTAAAGCATAAGACGAAATGCAAGCGAAACACCGAATATCATAAATATCGAAGAAATCATAGAACTCTTTCCTTGTTCAATTGTTAAAAATTAAAAGTTATTATGCCCGGCGTCTACCGTGAAACCTCTATAAGAATTTCTGGTGTGGACTAGAGCTAGAAAAACCACGGAAAGAATTTAGACCATACTTCAACAAAGCAAAATACATAAGAAGCCCAACGAATAAGACTGATATAATCTGCACAGAAAGACTATAAGAAGAGGATCAGACTCCGGAGAACGGAAGCCTGGCAAAACTTCTGCAATAATATAAACTAAATAAACCAAGCCTCTAGAATAAAAAATAATTTGAAAAAGAAACGCGGATCTCCTTGGCAATATAAAAAAGAAAACGGCCAAAATGAAGAAGAAACTAGTGCCGTACTGCTGGAGACTTACTTCCCGGGTGACAAATTGCATCACACTTAGAATGGGTCAACGAGCAATACAGCATCTCATCAACCTAAGAATAAGAGACTTCTAGTTAAGTGGTTACTGTAAACAGAGGCGAATAGGCTGTAACAAGCTTCAAACTATTAAAGTCTGAAGGAGTAGAAGATTTCAACGGAGAGGGAGCGGAAGGAGGACGTTGAGGCCGCTCCTCACCGCCGCCGCAGACGGATAGGTAGGAGAAGGCGGGCACACGCAAGAGCAGTGCTCGCCTAATGACCCTACCGCGAGACTGAGTGCGCGTCTGGCTACCGCGCACGCTGTGGTCATGTCTCTCCGTCTGGAGGACTGTCCAGGGGTTCTCGGACAGTCCCTTCCTTGGCGTTGGCTCGACCAGACCTAGGTCGCGCCAGCCCTAGAGCATATGGCAGTAGAATCGCGAAAGCGCACCCCGTCATGTGCCCGGCATGGGTCTAGAGAACTCAGGGGGGTTTTAGTGGATAGGCTGGTCCTGTCAGACCGGAAAGCCCCACACACGGCCGCGCCTAGCCAGCGCGGTGTCACGGTGCATAAGATGCATTTCCTTTCTAAAAACAAAGGACTAGAAGACTTGACAATAACACAATTACAATTAATATTCAAGGCTTGTATACATGTAGGCTTTCAAATATATACCCAAACAAAAGAAGACTACACACAAGTTAAATCATTCAAACCGATAAGTCTAACATCATTTCTACTCAAAATATTTAGAAGAACTGGTGGACCAATACTTAAAGGATGGAGCAGTTTAAAGGAGACTCCCACGTCACCAACAACACGCCTATAGGAAAGTCAGAGAGAGGTATCCAAAGAGAGGTGGTTCATAAAAATAAATCGGTGTTATATTAGGCAATAGTGGGCATATTCAGGAAATTCCAACAAAACAATGTGCAACATAATCAACCACACCCTGCAAAAGTGCAGCATAGAACCAGCAATAATTAAATATATCACTAAGCTGGTTAGCAAGAGAGTTGAACTAAACTAAGAACTAAGGAACCATGCTGCCGATACACTTTTAAAATTAACAAAAAGAAAATGTCAAAAAAATTTAATTATATTTATGTCAAATTAAGTACTTTTATGGCTGAGACTTTTTTTGCTTTCAACTTTATCTTATTAATTAGTTGATGTTAGTAAATTTATTAAAAATATACAAAATATTGCAATTTCACAGACCCAATGTTTTATTTTACGTTCGCACTTTTTCGTCTTTCTATAAAAGTTCTCAATTAAGGTCGTTAAGCTAGCTGAAAACTTGGGCTGTTACTTCATGAATAACTTGGGTAAACATGAAGAATCTCACCGGGACACGTGCGTCGTAATTACCGCTCAGCCGTTCTCGCCATCGGGATCTTATAATGGAATGATAATGCTCAACCCGAATCGTGTTCAGGATTCTAATTTGTTGTGTCGCAGTCGAACTGTGAAGCTGTTCGTTCATTAAAGTACATTATCATTAGTACAATATTTATTAATACAGACAGATATATAAATATTAAAATCATTTTATACAATTTCTCTATATTGTAGTAGAAGATAGAGGGAATGTCTTAGGAGCAGATGTATTAAATAAAACGGTTTTGGGAAGAGTCAATGCAAAAAGGCACCATGTAACTACAATACTACACCCATTACTTACTAGTACTAATCATTCACTTTTGTCAAAAATAAACCATTGAGTTATTCATAAAGACTATCAAAAGAGAACAAACAAAGATAATATATTAAGTAATCATTTTTAAGCAATGTTCTGGTAGTGTAATCGTAAAAACAAATTCGGACGTTAGAGTCCTAATTTTTTGCACCAGAAAACTTCACCGTGCTATCGCTGTATGGACAGTATATAACATAGGAATTCTTAGAGTAATTTGTAAAAAAAAATATTTGTCTAGAAATACTTGGAAATCAATTTCAGATTGTAAAGATACACACAAAAATCTGACATTACTTTAACGTGTATACAGAAACCATTTGAATTCAGACTAATAAGTTTTAACATGATATTGTTTAGAAATACGTCAATAATAAGAATTCCATTATTCAGAAACGTATGTGTATATTATACATTTAAAACTTATAGTGGCGTATTTTAGCAGATATGTTAAAAAAAAATAAAGATCTGAAATAATAATTGTTCTTGGGGTTTTCCATCTTAATGGTTTAGCTTAAACTTTAGGCTGATATTGCTAGAGTAAAGCGCTTTTACACTTTAATTCTTAAATATCTTTTTTTTTCTGTTTTATTGCCTTGTGGTATACAATGGAGTTTACAATCAATTTGTACGGAGTTTTATGCTAAGTAATAAGTCCCACATATATTTGTTTTTGTAGAGATAGGTCGCCCCAAAATTTTTGAAAAGTAATTGTGACAGAATTAGTTAAATATGATTGACATGAAAATTGACGTCGATAAATTGCAGATTCATTACTTATTTTGTTTGGATACTCGTTTATTGAGATATTTATTTTGTTTGGATACTCGTTTATTATTATATTAAAATATATTAGGTATAGTATGTAGGAGCGCAGTGTCGCTGATGTTTTATATCCATCTCGGTACTTTTTTGCCTACCATAAGGTTGACTGGCAGGAACTGCCTGATTCACAATCTAAGTAATCTGTTTTCACAGGTGTCATCTTCCTATATTATTTTTCAAAAAACTATGACACAAACTTATTTTGACATGAGCTATATATACTATGTGTATTTAATCATTAAATAAATAAATAATACATCGAGTAATGATTAAAATATAACACTAGTATCATGTCATAATAAATTATTTTAAATTTTTATAATTGGCAAGGTAACAAACATTAACCTGTTTATTGTAACACGGTACTAGTTAAGATAATTATGATGCTGACTGTACGACTTAATAAGACATATAATATTAGAAGCATGATTATTGACAATATGTGAAAGCAGCTTAGAAATTTTTTTCAAGACAAAATAATTTTTGTCAAAACCTTAACCTTTAAAATACCTATTTTTTTAACGAAAACACTTTACAGGCATAAATATATGAGTTGAATTAGTAGCTGCAACATACAGCGTATTGTACGGCATTGTGTTAATTTCGACAAATACCATTTAATTATGCAGACAATAAAAGCGGCCGGGAGCGTAGTCGTATCTTAGCTAATTGAAATTTGTCAAAGCTTGCCAAAATTGCAGCCACGTTCTACGAGTATATGTAGATATGTAATAAGTACTTGGATATATATAGGAACTGTAGCGTACTAGTAGCTTCACGAAACTGTACTGATATATTGTACACGTTCTATCAATTAATGAACACTATATTTTATGTCTATGTCTTGATGCTTTGGTAGGTAATATCACAGTATTTTGTAAAAGTATATTAAAAATAAGTTAAACCGATAAAGATACTAAAATACGTACTATATAGCAAAATTTCTGTTATAGTAGTGAAAAAATATTTGGATATTCGTATTTTAATGGATATAATTTTTAGTGTTTTTTTTTTCTTGGGGTTCAGGAAAAACATTTGTCATTTGAATCGTCTCTTTCAAGTATGAATTGTGTTGATTCAATCGCAACCCGTCAATTCCGCCTTCAGCCGGCCTATCCACTAACAACAGTTAGTATTGGCACATATTGGCAGAGGACACGTAGACCGCGACATGTCGTAAGCGACCCCCCCAATCAACTAACGCAGGACCTTCAAGACCTGCAAGCGGCGGCGTCTGAGCCGTCGCCTCTTTTGTCTTCCCTTATTCGGCAGGCTTCTGCTTAGCCACGCGTAGGTTCCCAGTCAATACAGGCCGGTCCCACTGTGGTGAACCGTGCCTCTTCTAGCGCTTATGCCCTCCCCATGGGGCAGCGCTAACCGTACCTCTCCTGAGGTGCGGACCCCGTCAATAACAGCCAGTAGGGTCATTAGGACCAAAGGCTTAGGCTGAGTTTAGTCGGTAGGTCTGGTGGGTCGAGCCGCCTCGATTCACCAGGAGTCCGACATAATCAACGCATCCCTGCTTGCCTGTTCCTTTGGTATCCATGACGGATTCTCAGCCTCCTCTCCTGAGGAAAAAAAAATTCAATCGCAAACTTATTTCAGAAGTGAACTTTTAATTGTTCCTCGGGCTTATACGAGTATTTTTTTTTTTTTTTTTTTTTTTTTTTTATAGTAAATTAAGCTCTGCAGACTCTTTTGGTCCGCACCTTTATCTCTATTTGTTTATTTTGGACGTTTATAGATTTTTTTTGCATATTTTTATTCCACTCACATCCGCACTCCATTAAAATCCATTTGGTACCAGTTATGGCAGATGGTATTGCCATACCCTGTCGCAGCCTTCTTAATAACTAATATTTAATTTCCTTATTGCTAACTATTTCTAATTTTCTACTACATATTGTCTTTCTAGCATGTTATATTATCTTAGTCTATTGGTCTTAATTATCCTCCCTATCATTCGTCATGTTGCTTGCTGTGTTTACTATCTTAAATACTTAATGCTTACTTATGTTAAATACTTAATCTAGCATGCTTTGTGTATATAATATATTTTTTTTTTTTTTTTTTTTTTTTTTTTTTTTTTTTTTTTTTTTTTTTTTTTTTTTTTTTTTTTTTTTTTTTTTTTCCATATGTTCTCTTAATTATTATTATAATTATAATCATTATTATATATATATATTATATATATATTTTTTTTTTTTTTTTTTTTTTTTTTTTTTTTTTTTTTTTTTTTTTTTTTTTTTTTTTTCCCTCGCATGCTTACATTAGATGATTTACTATTATTCATGTTATTATAGTCTACTTAATTTAATACAGTTAGTATGGTACATATTTTTTACTATTTACATATTATACTTATATTTTATATATTCACTATTCACTATTTACATACTTACTTATATTTGGTTATTTCCTATTATTACTGTTATTTTAATGTAACTAATTAATACAATTTAGTACAGTATGGTATAATTGTTCTATTTACAATTTGCAGCTATTGTATGTGCTTCCTTACATTTGGCTGTTTATTATTATTAAGGTTATTATAGTGTACATAATTTAATACAGTATAGTGCAAATTTTTCTACTCATAATTTATTACTATTATAAGTGTGTCTATTATTTGTTTGCTATATATTTTGTTACAAATTCCTTTACATTGCTTTGTGTTTTGGAACATTTGGTCTATTTATAATGTGCAACGTTTTTAGTTCCTTTTAGTTTGTGTATCATGCCATGTCTGTTAATATTATTGTTACCTTTTGTTACATAATCTATTGCGTTGCTTACATTTCTATTATTGTTACATGACTAATTGCGTAGCTTAGGGTTTATTATAGTTTTCCTATTTTGTGGCTTAAAACAGTTGTGATATTTTAAACAGTTATTATTGTTAAGGTTATTATTATTAAGGTAAACAGTTTACTATTACTATTATTAAGGTTATTATAGTGTACATCATTTAATTCAGTATAGTGCATATTTTTCTACTCATAATTTACTACTATTATACATTACGCAGCAACACAAAACACCGCAAACAAACCTGTGCAATAGGTGTTTCTTTGGCTGCGTTGCCCGCTTCACGTGCTGTAAAGTCGTTTGCTGGTTCCCGCCATGGCGGCCGGGGCCGGGTCACGCTCAGCTTCCCTTAGGTTGCCGAGAATTCTTTCCGCGACTTCCGCGTCCCCAGCCCCGATCGCCATCCTCAGGTTGTGGTTTTGTATGTCTGCGGCGTCACTGTCCCCGTTTCCAGGATTAGTTTCGCTATAGCGTCCTCAGTGTAGCTTCTTGTGTAGTATTCACAAGTACTAGTGTGTCTGGAGAGAGCGACGACCGCATGCGGAACACTGGTGTAGATAGTGTTCCGTGAGTTATAGCTGTGTGTTTCCGATGCACGCACAATAACCACTGCTTCGCTGGTTAGTCCCTACGAGTATTATTATAATATGTCATGTTTAAATTATATAAGTGTACGAGTCAATCTCCTTTTCGTTATAATATTTCTTTATCATTATAAGCAGTTTCCTCGCTGGCAATCTCTATCTTCCTGATGATCACCATCAGTAAGTAATTGGTAGGAAGGAATTGACATTGACTTTGAATTCTGCTCAGATTTGGAGCCCGACTGATAAGAAAGGGAAGGACTTCCACCTTACAGAAAACCGCAGCCAAATAACATTGCTCTCTTACGGTGTTGTATTCCTGCGATGAGTAAGGTATCCAGAGTTCCAGAGGATTCTTTGTTGATGGTCGGTGACCGATGGTGTACATAATACGGCCACTGCCCGATTTGGGAGTAGAGTGTAGGCGCAGCGGTCAGGGAGACCTAATGAAACAGCTAGTCGCTGGCTACCACCCGGGTCAGTAGTGGTCGGGACCTCTACTGACCAGCGATTCGGGAATCCAGTGATCTTTTATTCTCAGTCATGGGAGGCTGAACTGCCAACCTGCGCAAAATCCCTCTTGCGAGAGTTGTGCCGTAAGAGAAGACGGGGTGGACCCGACTATTGCAGGAGGCAAACTGGGAGTCCTTCCGTACGCTGTACCGATAAACTGTACAACCTATGCCGATCTTTGGTCGGTCGCATCGAAAAACTCTCTCTCTCTTTAAACCTATTAAACCCCTCTGCGAATTAATATTGAGAGTCAAGTTGAGGTATTAGTAAGTTAGCTTCGGTATAGCTTAGGTGTTCGATCGGATCTAGCACCGGGGTCTTCTCCACCGGGGTTACCCTCGTATGGACTGCTCGAGGGTTTGTCCAAATGGGTTGCCAGCTTTTTGCTCAGCAGATGCATAAGAGTCATCGTAGACGTAGCAGTTTTGAATACATGGATATAAATGCAGGTGTCCCGCCTGAGTCCGATCTATCTCCGACACTGTTCCTGCTGCATGTCAATAACATGCTGTCCATCGATAGCATACATTGTTATGTGGATGACAGTACCGGAGATGCATTTTACAAGGGGCCAAGCAAACATCCCTCGTTACGATGTGAAAGTCGCGAACAATTTGTGTCTCGAATCGAGAGAACTGTCTAGAGTTTCCGATTGGGATTAGGACAATCTAGTCCAATAGCACCCCTCCAAGACTCAAGTTTGTGCGTTCACCGGTAATAAAACTCCATTCACTGTGGCCCCTCGATTCCAAGGGCAAGGGGTGTGTCCCATGTGCATCGGACAGAGTATTGAAATTCTTCTTGAATTCTTCAGTGATGTTCAGTTCCGGAGTCAGCTGGAAGTCAAGGCAAACCTGACATTCAAAAATCTCGGTGCGTTCAATAGGGTGAAGCGGTAATTCACACCGTAGCATGACTACTACTGTATAAGTCGCTAGTCCGTCCCCATATGGATTAATGCTGCCATCTCTGAGAGGGAGCACTTGGATACCAGCTTGGCCCCTAGACTCGGTTCAAAAGCGCGCTGTGAGAATCGTCGACGATCCCGTACTCACAAGCGGAGTCTCTAAGTCTTAGAAGAGACTTTGTCTCCTTATGCGTGTTCTACCGCCTATATAACGGCCCATTTGCCACAAAAAAAAACTCACACAGTAACTAGTCACCTAGTATGTTAGCTTACAACTGAGTTAATCCCCCTAAAATTAAAGTATTAAAAGTAAAAAAATTGAAATAACATTTGTATACCTAAATCTCTAATTAAAATTCATAGCATGAAGTTCAGAAATACAGCACCTACAAAAATTATTGTAGCCAAAGGGCAAAGGGCACGTTGTATCTGCATTCAAAGAATTTTTATATTTCCGCTTAATTTTTCGCCGCTATGAATAATTCAGTAGGGCGAGTTTAGCTCTAATTAATTGTATACAGCAGCTGGCGTCTAGCCGCAACATACATTTTCCATCAAAAGGATTTGTCCGAGGAATGCGTCCTGTAACCTTCTCATGAGCATGCCAGTATAACTATACAAACTTGGTATCCGGTGTGATCATAAATAATTGGTTCATCATTATACGGTGCGTATCTGATTTGGACGAGTTAAAGATTATTGCATAATTAAATGAATTTACCTTAAGTGAAGTTTTATTGTATACGAGATGTTTAGTCCGAGATATCTTCTTTAAATTTACTATGTATTTCTATTGTCTTCATATCGTATATGTCACGTATTTTAGAGAAAACATTAGGCATAATAATCAAAACACACCCTACAGTTCTGTGTATTTGTCAAGCATTCTTTTTAGAGTAATACATTAAGGAAACAGTAGGAAACAGAGTTAATAAAACATTTAAGGTTCCCATTAGCGCCTAATTACGCCTAGGTATTGGTAAATGTGGTATTCGCGGCCTAGAACCTAGTGTATATCACACTCATCACTCACGAACTGCGGTTTCTTGACGGGCATGACGGTCATACTTACATCATCTTCCTCATCAATTTCATTGTCAGTGCGTGACATGTATATTAGGGCGACAAGTTCGGCAGGTGTACCTTGCCTTAAAGCGTCAAGGCGTGGGGTCAGTAAGAAGTATCTTCAAGTGAAATTGAGCAAGCATCGTAATCGATACTTGCTTGGATTAACATTCAATAATTTTCAACCCAGTATTGCTCGCACTTGCTGCAATAGTTATTGAGCGGACATATACTCACAAGATATGCTGTCAGTGAGATTTCTCCCTCTGTAGTCTCATAAAGGGCGGTCACGCAGTTCTTACTCATTGAGTGAGTCTATGGAATTCGACGCACTATACCACCGGTGGTTGCGCTGCAGGCCCCCTGTAGCAAGGCCGATGCCACCAAGATCCCAACATTGTTTATTTGTCTTGACAGGCGATGTCTATTCGGAACTGTCCATTGTTATTACTTCTTAAAAATTTGAACCGAAATTGTTATTTCATTTAAGATAATATAGTATGGTTGTCTCTAAAAATTATGCAAATTTGCCTTCCACAAGGATAATCGAGTCTGTGGTGCTGTGATGTCGGAAGTATTATCACTACATTACTAAAACAAAGTCGCTATCCGCCGTCTGTCTGTCTCTATGTATGCTTAGATCTTTAGTACTACGCAACGGATTTTGATACGGTTTTTTCAATAGATAGAGTGAGTTTTAAGGAAGGTTTATATGTATAATACATGCATAATATAGTAAATAAACACTGACAAATGTAGAGGTTACTAATGTGATGTCGTAAATAAGCACATTTTTAAGCGCTTATATTGCAAAAACGCTGAACCCTACGAGATAGACTAAAATAATGTACTACAGTATTTTCCACCTTAAAAAGTTCAACAAAAAAGTCCGCGATGGTATATGGGTACCATCACCCACCATAACCATTTTTTTATTGCACCCTTGCGAAGCTGGGGCGGGTCGCTAGTATAAGCGTATTAATGATGCAATTAACTTGTATGGTTATTATTTTCTTAAATAAATAATAAATAAATATTTGTTACACTTACACCAATTAGCCTAGCCCAAACTAAGCTCTGTAAGGCTTATGCTATGAGATCTAGGGTAACGGATAGACATACATATATTATACATATATAAATAATTTTTATTGAAATATATATCAACAACCATGACTATGGTACAAATGCTGGCATTCATCACACAAACATCTGCCCCCACCGGGATTCGAACCCGGGACCTCAGAGATGGCGATACCTTGAAACCGGTGTACTATCCACTCGACTATGGAGGTCGTCAACTATGGTCGACTATGGTCGTCGTCTTAAAGAAAAACAAATTTATTCTTCACCAAAGTGAATCTGAGAATGAATGTAGTGTGCTTATTATAAATCAACTTTTATTAAACATGAGCATAAAATATTAACAAAAGGCTCTCCTAAGTTTTTTTATAAAATGATTTCCAAGAACAATTTTATTATTAAATTATAGTAATTATTGGAAGCGATCTATTATTTTAAAATATTTATTTCACCAAACAGTGACAAATGAGAAGGCTGCTGGAAAACTGTCTAAAAACTATTAACTCTGCAAAGTCGAGAAAGTATTGTGAATTATTAAAATAACTTTTTAAGATCAGATAATGGAAAATTTTGATAAAGGATTTGTTATATAACAGAAAGCCAATATTGTCATAATATGTTCATTAAATAACCCTATAGTGAACTAAACAATCTTAAATATAACTTTTCTTTTTTTTTTGTTTTTTAGAGGGCGCGGCCGTGTGTCCGGCTCTGACAGGACCGGCCTACCCACTAAAACCCCCCTGAGTTCTCTAGGCCCATGGCGGGATGTGCTTTCGCGATTCTAGCGCCATGTGCTCCGGGGCAAAGAGGTTATAACCTAGGTGATATCAGACAATACAGATTGGCAGTGACACTGGATTAAAATAATATTTATATTGAATTTAACTGTTTACGAACACATATTTATGTAAAAACATAATAAACAAATATAATTTAAAAAAATATATAGAGCTATTTAGATAACTCAACTGTTGTTCGGAAATTAGGACAGCTTTATCGAGAAAGGTCTGACTTCTAACTCCACTTTTCAATGTTTGGTTTTACATATTTGTTAAAATAAATGCATACATACACATTTTTGTCAAAAATGTATACAATAAGAAATACAGTATTTGTTATTGATCATATTATTACCAGACCTGGATTATAAGTTAAATGACGGAATCCACGCCGACCTCACTTGCACGCGGGGCATTCTGTTAACCAACAAACCAGGCTCTAGCATCCAATCCACATTGCGCCAGAATGGTGGGACACGGCATAAAACTTTCTGTTTAGGGTGGCCCATATTCAACACTGGGCATATAACAGCTAAAATGATGCAAATGACGATTACCAAACATGACTTGATATATAATGCCGATAGTTCTATATAATATGTGATTTAGTAGGTAGGTGATGGGCAAACAAAAAACGAAAGAAAGAAACCCATTTATTTCGGTCCACACAAAGATACCTACAACAATACCAAAACAAAATAATAATAACATATGTTAAACCGCTTCATGACACCAACACTGTGGTTGCAAATGACACGAGCTTTTATAACAAATGTTGGGATATTTATGTTTCATATAATAATTTACTCATTAAAACTAAATCACCACAACCAATATTGTAGAAATATCACTTTATTAAAGTTACATATTATTCCAGACGCTAAATACCATGAATATGCATATTATATCCATTATTGTAGGTTCATTGAATCGGTGTCTTATTTGCGTTAACTGACCTAGAATATGCTGCAAACACAATATCAAATGCTTAATGAGGCATTTGAACCAAAATTGTATTAAGCAACCACAAAGACTGCTGCTGGCATATCATAAAAATGGTGGCTTAATAATTGACAAGGTAATTAGAGAGGGCAAATTTTAATTGACTCAATTTGGATAAAAAAAAATTAAAGCAAGACGAAGAGAGTAAGGTTTTAATTTTTTACTTGTTAGGCCTAACTACTCAATCACACTGGTCGTGTGAGAAAATGCCAACTTCATCTACACTTTGAGTTACTTCGAATGTACGTAGATTGTTCAGCGATTTTGTGAGGTCTTCCTCAATTTATTTTGTCACTTTTAATATGGTATTGGTCACTCGTAAAATATGTATACTATAATAAAGAAAAAGGTTGAATAGTTGAACATACACGTTTCACTATTAATATCTACACTCCAACCATAACAAATGACTAAAAGAAGGAAAAAAATCTCTATTTTGGTATTATTCTGAAAGTTGCCATTACCATGACTAATGAGTGCTTTAGAGACTTTTACTGCACTTGGAGAACTAATAATGGCTCTTAATGAAGTTTTAGCGATGAAACAGCCTGAATGGCAATGCCTCAGGCCTAAAGTCTTTATATTGTGGAAAATTTACAGATTTGCTAATATTTTAACGACGCGACGTGGCCCTAACTAAATGCATCTAATTTATGTATTTGTAAGTTATTTACATTATTTTGTATCAAATCGCAAAAATATTTCAAACAAGTTTTTTTTTCTCTCACATCCAGCAGTAAGACAAGATGAAAATAGTGAGATTGAGTTAATATTAATTGTTTAATTTGTGTGTGTTCTCTTTGAATAACCATTAAATTTGGATTGTAGTACGTTAAGAAGACAGCTTTAATAAATAATAAGCATAGGTTGTTATATGAGCATTATTAATTAGGGCTCATTCATGTACATTTGCAATGTTGATATATTCCCTTTTTGAGCGTCATCAACATTTGATTGACCTTCTACCCTCATTCGCGTCTACCGGCGCCAATTTATCGGCCTCCCAAAGGACGCCATCTTGCCCAATAAAAACATATATCACATGCTGTGGCAGCCTGTGAGAAATGGTCAGGGATTTACTTCCTCTCTGCAGGCTTGTAATCGTGGAGAAAGGTCACATTTATAGTTTTTGTGGAAAGTAATTTCTGTGCCGTGCGTAGGCTGGAGTCTATTGAAATGTTAGATAACGAAGAAATTAAAAATATACATATATAAACTAGCTAATTTTCGGCGGACTTTGCCGTGTTATTATTATTAATTAACTAATTTAACCATAAAACATATTTCCGGCTAATGCCCCTATTTTAAAATATGTTTTCAGCACGCATGATGGTGGCATAACAGTACTGAAATGATATATGAAAATCTTATGCTTGCACAGTTTTTTTAATTAAGTAAGCCCAGCAATGTTTAGCTGTGGCTAAGGTTTGTTGAATATTTAAATAATGCGCAGAAACTAAATACACTTATCAAAATCAAAGATGAACAACGATCGACGATGAACAACGAAAATCAAAATCAATGACTTTTCACACGCTAAAATATTTATTTGTTTTTGTTTTCACTATCAAACAGGCTTCTTTTTCCTCCTTTTTATTCACTATTTATAAATACTACTACACAGATGACATGGGTATTGTTTTTTTTATTACTTTAATTGTTTTTTTTATTACTTTAATGTGTGTTAGTTAGCTACCTAATATATTTATATGAAAATATATAAAGCTTATTGGAAATGACATTGCCAACAATACAATCCTTTAAAAGTTGAGGCTACTTATCAATAGAAGTTCTTTATACATATAAGAAAATTTTTCACTGCCAATCTTATGAATTAATTTAAGGATTCCAAATTATCATAGTGTTGTTACATAATTAAAAACTGTCAAATATATTGAATAATAATTATTAAGATAAAGATACGCTTTAGTGACAGCTAGTTTTCAGCCACGATAACGTTCGAAACATTCGTTTCCAACCAAGTTTGGATGGATCGAGGTTTTTGTTTAGCGTCCAGTGTTTTTGCTATAGGCCATTAACGTTAACCACCTATTCCAGAAAGGTATCTTGATAAAATTGTGCCGATGTTATGATACCTTTTTCACAAATGGCCCAATCACAAATAACACCCCACAAAATCATCACTAAAATCGGATAATTTCCATGTACAACGTGTCTCCTCTGTTAAGTAATAGAGAAGCTTTGAGCGTAAACACGGTCATTCTGCTCGTTAAAATATTGCTTAATTGTAAAAATTTTCTCTTCCGTAATTAAAGTTTTTCTGTGACTTGACTTTGCGTCCCGTTTATGTTATTTTGATTTTTAAATCCTATTCTTTTTTTAATTTTCAGTTAAGTAATAAATAGTACGTTTCTTATAGGGTGCGTGTCTTAAGTCATCTTTTAAAATACGCAACATGATTCTAGGTGCTATGTTCATCTCGCAAGATATTTATTTTTCTAACAGGATTTCATCTAATTATTTCTCTTATTGTTTTTGTCGCTTTTTTCGTACGAACACTGCGTGCATGTATATGGCAAGATCTTTTACTGTACTAATCAGATGAGGTTTCATTGTCAATAGCCTAGTAGCATGCAAACATTCGATTAATACTAAGCGGATAGAGTGTTTCTAAAAATGTATTTTTACCTACTTTGTGTAATATAATTAGAACGATTCGTTATCTGTAACATCCTACTATCACCACCTATTTAAATATCATAAAAAAAATTATAATGATTGCCGCGATAATTAGAAAATATAATTAACATTCCTATAATAATGGCAAATTCTAAATGCATATGTAATATTTTATTTATTTGTAATTGTAACAGTATAATAACCAAAATAATTATTTAAATAAGAATAGAATAGCTTTTGATGTAGGAATGTAAAATGATATAATATAATATTTTGTGGGATATCAGTTTCCAAACATCTCCAAACACAGATATATCCCAAATATCTGCTAAGATGCGAGATTAATCGAGTCTATTTGTATTCAATTGAACACAATACTCCCAAGAATTATTACTTGCTTATATAGTTACGACTTTCATAAAATATAGAAGAATCTTTATTTATCGCAGAAAAATTATGTGAGTCGATATACCTAAAATATAGACGAAATTATGAAGATCCAATAATAAAACAATCTTTCCTGATCCCGGCTTAGTTACGGTACAATAATCATAAAATTGTGTTTCATATGTTTCATCATTTCGTCGTAATTATAGTTATTATATTTTTGTATAGGTATGTATATATTCAACTTTCTCTTAATTTTTTTTACCATATGATGTCATATAAGTATCAAGATTTTTACAAAGTTTGTGAACTCTTATCCATCTCCTTAATGTGCAGGTATGAATTTCTGAATGGTTCCTATCCTAATATATAAAAAGAACTATATAAATATTTTTATTGTTTAATTTATTATTATATTTTCAGGCCGTTTAATCGCAAACTTAGGTTAGATTGATTTATCAAACCATATACAGGTTGGTTCAATTATTCTTATTTAAGCGAATTTAATGAAAATATGCATGGAGTGTACTAACTGGATCTGATATTTATCAGTAGAATGAACAGATGAAAACGTTTGTAGAATATTGTAATTCGATTTTGGTGGTAATGACCACGAGCCTATGGAGAGACTTACGCTATTAATGGCATTCTCAACATCTCCTAATTAATTTAAATATGGCAGGTAATACGTCACCACAAAGGCAGATCAATATTGGTGCGAAGGCGAAAATATTGGTGTGAACGGCTAAGGGTATAAAGAAGTATGTCTGCACTAGCGATCGAGACACAGCGGTCGTCATAACATTATTATACTTCCACCCTTCCAGCATTCGCTCCTGCGACTCCACTCATACCGGCTAAGGCAAGACATATGCGGTTGGCAAAAAATAAATTCACAAAAAAATAACTTTAGTCAGAATTCGATTGTACGTGTCCATATCATCATAACAACGTGTTTATGTTGTTCTCATTAGTTTACTAAGTAGATATTTAATCCAAAAGAAAGTTTAACTGCAATATTATTTATAAAGCTGAGTTTATTTTAGTGTTATATAATTGAGAATCTACCCATATGATAAGTAAGTGATCACAGTTGCTTATAGTATATGTCGGCTCCTCGTTCAGGTTCATCGTGAAAACAAACTCAAAGGCCGACTTAAACACAAACGCAATTTAATTATAATCACGACAATGTAAAGCGCTAGAGTATCTTGAGAAGAGTAACATCCGAGAGTGATATAGTAATTTATTTATAGGTTCAAATCCAATTCACATTTATTTCAACAGTTCAGTTTAAATGAGTATAACAAGTAATCAGTTATAAATAACTACAATTGTAATTCAAAAATAATTTTAATGTTATAAATTACATAAATATTCTTTGCATATTTATTATAAAAATAAAATAAAGTTAAGTTAATGTAAACTTATGTTGAAAGCATATTAATAACTCCAAAAATATTCAAGAATTAGGTATTTGAAATTTAGTATGTAAAATAATGCTAGATGGCGTTAATTATCAATACAATAACTATTAAATCTATTACAAATTCATATTTCATTGTGGTTTCCTTCAGACATAGCCCCTGTAAAAGACCCACAGCTTGTGAAATAAGATCTAAATTCGCGGCCATATCTTTCTTTTTTTGATTAAAAAAATCATAGTCATGCAAACACTGTAGATGTATGAGAGAAATAGGTAAAATGGAGCAGAATAGCCTGGTTTAATGGTTCCCTTCGGTAAAGGTAACATATTAATTGAATTATTCCCCAGAGATATACTTTTCTCGTAGAAATAATATGATTAATATAGTTCTCGTAACAAATCTTTATGAAATTGTTATTATTCGCTATTTGTATAAGTAAATAACAAATGTCCAGTTCTTTTGTGGTTTTATCATTTCTGATACTATTACGCAGAGAAACTCCGAGCACAGTCCTCTCTATTGCCCTTTGAGTTTCTTTGAGCCTCTTTATAAGGCTCACAGTGAGTTGCTATACGTCCAGTTGCATACGTCATCACTAGCAATATGCACGAATCATTTGAGGCACTGCGTTAGATTGTTCGACAATATGCCATGTAATTTCCCGAACGTTAGGTAACTGAGTTAGATCCGTCGATTGACCTTTTTTTGGAAATTAGATTATTTGTCCCAGGTAAACATCCTAGTCAACAACTTTTAGAATTGATGGGATTTCATGGAAGCACGTTGTATTTATATACATATACAAAAATATCATAAGTCAGTAGATATTCTATTTGTAATTTTTTATGAAATGAGAATATTTTTTCAGCTGATATATGTAAATATTATCTAATTATTTCGATTTGACATTACATCCGGCTAAGGCGACTGTTTATATTTATTGCGGACAAGACTCATATATTTTATCTTAACAAGTTCCTACCTTACTGAGATGGGTGTTATCATTTCCTATCGTTACCTAGCTTTACCGTAATATCCTTTGAAAGGGTACCGATAACGGAATGTAATATGTATAAGAATGGAGGGCGCAGGAAGTGATAAATTATTCTTTGTGACTTTTCTTAAGGCGTTTTGCTAGTGTAGTATTAAAATAAAAGCAATTGTTTTTTAACTACATGATTACATTTTGACTTAGTGGCTGGTTGGATGCGTAAAAAACTAAGAATTTTCAATCTCTTCAAGCTTGTAATATTATATAGTAGTATAATATTGAATACTAGGCTATATAATATTACAAAATCTGTGAAAGCAACTAGTAGTAATAGTTGAATTTAGGATGATTTATAGTACAGTAAATATCTTTTGCGTAAATATAAATATGATAAAAATGGCTTAAACGATTCTTATGAAAATTTGAGGCCTGATTAAAGACAATTTTTATTATGTTAAACATTAAGATAATTTTTACTTCAGGAACATACTCGTACTTCTTCCTATTAATCTAATATATTGCAATCAAAGCAGCGAGTGGAAAATTTGTTTCATAAATTTTTTTATAACGTCTTGACATGAAAAATGATAACAAACAGTAGTAGATTATAGCATTCGTCAAAAAACAAACATTCGAAATGAATGTCTCTAATAAAATAACGGTTTTTTTTTATGACATGACTCATGTTTATATCTATTTAGCGTAGTTAAAGATGAAAAAGCAATAATTTATTTATAGGTAGTGATTGGGCTACTTATTTTGATAACCTAAATATATTTTATAATTTCATTAAACAAAAAGTTCCAATGTGATAACACGGTTCTTAAGTGACATTCGAGTATTATTTGCGAAGTTCTCTAAGAAGTACGTCAAGTATGTAAGAGATATTGAACACCTGCTTTAGTTTCTTACTTGTTTTGCTTCTCGCCAAGTTTACCCTCTTAAAAGTATTGAAACTAAGCTAAATACTTGCCCGCCTTTGGTGGTGAAGTTTCACTGGGTGCGATGCGGAAACTGCATTAAAGCTGAAACAGATCAAAAAAGAAACCAACTTTAAATAAACCTTGATAGAACTCTTATGTACCATGTCATAATGCCGATTTTTCTAGAGCAAATTGAAGACTTGACTTGTTGTTATTTATTTGCACTAGCGCAACATATTAAAATGAAACAACTTTTCCGATTTATATCGCGTATATTTTGATTTTAACACATGTTAATAAGTTAATCGTTCGTAACATCGGGTTGACTAATAAAAAAATATATGTAATATAAAATCGAGCAGTTCTTAATTTTGTAATACATTCAAATAAATATATTTAAATGTACAATTTACTTTTGACAAGCAATAACAATAAATTTACTGGCTAGCACTAACTTCAATTCTATCATCTATTTCGAGCCAAATGCCATATTCTTAGCATTATCTAAACTCCATACATCCATAGCAATTTGCATTTATCATATATATTAATTGTATTTCATTTTGAATATGCCGACTCACTGTTGGGCAAAGACCTCCCCCATGTTTTTTTTCACAAACACTTGTTGCGTGGCATTTTGAAGCAAATTTCATGATATTGTACTACCACCGCTTCATCGGTCAGCCTTGGAGGCGACGCCCATTCACGAGCTTCCAGCCCATCGTTATTTGTGCTTACTGCAAACCCACGCTTTCTGCAACCCAATCAACTCCATGTAAGTCCAACAACTTTTTGCCAACTTCTACTACTGTCGTCATGGAGCGCGCCTAGGTTGCTTATACTGTCAAATCTTTTAACAACTTGCAGCCGCGGTTCACGTTCAATACATGGTCACTGCTGGACATAAGCCTTCCCTCAGAATCATCACAGCAATTTGTCTCCTACACTGCTAGCATCTTTGTGGGAGGTCACTAACGCTGTATTTTCAGGCATATGCCACTCGGCAACTTTCAACAGATAATACTCGAGAAACAAATTTTAAAAGGCATGCCTGACACTTGAAGACCTTTTCGCTCAACAGTCGTCGGTCCTGCGAGCAATGTGCCCGCTGTTACTTAAAGTTCGCAATTCTTCGGGATATGTCAGAGGATTTCATCATTTTTTATTACCCTTTCAGTGTCGGTAGTATTCTAATTATCTGCCGTTGAAGTCAGCGTCTTCCGTCAATAGTTTATTGTTGGCGTCTTTAATGTATTTTACTGTGTTGTAGTCTTTAGTGTTGTTGTTTGTGGTTTTAATAATTATATATACTCGTATCTACTTCAGATTTTGCCATTTCTAATCGTAGGTGAAGAATTTGATCGAAGTTACACTTTGAAAATGCTACTTGTCGTTTAGTTTTTCTCTTAGCTTTATTGTATATATCTGAGTCTGTTTGCTCACCTAATCTTTGTCATCTTTAGAAGTATTCCTTTTTGGCAACTACTACTTGTTTACTTGTTCTGTTAGCTGTAAGTTGAAAGTAATTGATTCTTGATTTCGTGTGGCCTAGATGTTTCTCAGCAGTTTAGAATAAAATTCAAACCCAATAGTGATGTGCCGAGCCACTGTTTTGGTGGATCGAGTCGATTCGAGTTAGTTTATTCGGTATTCGAATCAGGACTCGATTCCCTGATTCGAGCCCAGTACTCGAATTCTATGTTTGATATTCGAATATTTCTAGACTCGAGTCTGATTCCTAGACTCGAGTCTGGAAATCGAGTCCGATTTTAGAACAAAATCAAAACAAAAAGTTGCAGGTTTAAACTTGTTTGTAATATTAGGCCTGCGCCATTTCATTGCTTATGTAAACAGTTTGCAAGTACAAGCGAGTTAACCAAACTCGAATACTAGACTCGAGTTAGTAGGACTCGTGTAAATAGAATCAAGTTAGCGAGTACGAACCGATTCTTCCTGATTCGAGTACTGGAATCGAGTCCAGCGTACTCGAATCAAAATAGATTGGTATTCGAGTAGGCGAGTCCAAATCAGGAATCGAGTCTGACTCGAGTCAAATCGTACTCGGCACATCGCTAAAACTCACGCCACATATATTGCGGTGTGACCTTTTGTACTTATTGAACTAAATGTCTTCGCGACGATTTGTTCTAACGGCTTTCTTTCTCGTTCTCTCAGTAATCTCCATAATTTTTTTTCGTAATTATTTTTCAGTGCTTAATGTTTTCAGCGTGTGTTTTTTTTACTAAAAGTCTGTATTTAGTGGTCATATCTTAAATCGAACTCAAGGATTATCGTTTTGGGTTCCGCATCCAAAGCGGTCGTTACTTGAATTTCCATTACAAGCTTATGAAAATTCAAAGCATATTTTTCACTATGTTTGCTGTTTGTTTGCGGCGTGTACGCTATGATAAGTAATGTGTGAAGTAAAGCAGTTTCTACCCATTACCAATTTATTGATGTTGATATGGTCTCTTGGATACAAAATGCATCAATATGACATCGCTGAAAAGTGTCATTCAGTTCCCCACTTCTGTTCGTGCTTGTGTCTACGTTCGTGATAAAATTTTGTGCTTTGCTTGACGATTGCTTGATGGATATGTCCTAACAATTAATCACTCTCTTTTTGATTTATGACGAGACTACGTATTGGCTATGGATTTTTACGAAGAGTTATTGGCGTAGATGTTGAATTTGTCCGCTGCCAAATCTAGTAAACTAGACTTCCGTGCAAAGTGGTAGCCTAATACTTAGAGGCAAACCTATATTAGGGGGTTTCCGCTTCCGCCTAATCCGCTGTGACGACGGTTATGGTTTACTAGTTCACTTAATTTCCTTAAGGACACAAAATTATTCATACAGGTCGGAGTACCAGTCACAAATTACTTTACATCTGATGGAAGGTAGACACTCTTATTCCCCCTTTTTTACATTTTTATTGGGGAAAAGTGTTAATGCTTATCCTTTACCTTAAGAAATACGCGAGATTCTGTTGCGTCCACGTAGAAAAAGTTTACCACAGCCTACGTCCACTCTCCCTTCAATAAGGACATTAATTCCTTTCCTGCGTCGAAGTCGAACACATAAGTGGTTGAGGAGTCTTCAGTTTCCATTGAAATTCGGAGGATCTGTAGGATGCAATAACGTATAACTACGTGTAGGTCAATCGTGACTTAGAGCTCTAAATAACTAAGGCGTAATAACTAGAGATCGGATAATCGGATGCATATTTACCTAAAGTTAATTTTTGGCTCACAAATTTTGGAAGCGGCTTTTTAAGATACATTTTGTTAAATAAAAATCCCGGGAAAATACGGGACGGACGGATGCATATTTACCTAAAGTTAATTTTTGGCTCACAAATTTTGGAAGCGGCTTTTTAAGATACATTTTGTTAAATAAAAATCCCGGGACAATACGGGACTGCAAATTTAACGTAGTGATATTGTTTGAAAATTACTAAATTAGCACGTGGTATTTATTTTCAAAAGACCAAGACTCCGGGTTCATTTATACAACTATGCATACGTATTTACATGAAGTTTAGTTTCAGTTCCCCGTGCGATTTATGAATGTACGATTTATTACATGAAGAGTGTTATACGAAAGTAGTGAGCTAGTTTGACTAAAACAATAATCAATTAAATAATTGAATAAAAAAACAGAAATGGTGAAAAATTTTATTTAACATAACAATAAAAAGCCGTTTCCATACTTTGTCGTAAACTAACTTTAGGTAAATATGCATCCGATTATCCGATCTCTAGTAATAACTTATAGTAAAGTCAATAGAAATGTACTTGAATACATATTAAAACGGTCGATCGGCAATCAAAAAAATAACACAAAGCGAACATAGATCTCAGTTGGGACAAGTGAGGGACATTTTTGGATTTTTAGTCTCATAATTATATTAAATATACTTTTCGAAACGTTATAATATTAGTAGATGAACTCTGGAGTATTCTTTTTTATTGATACTGAAAGTAAGATAGCGACAGGATATTATAGCTCATTTTTGTTTCGCCGAAGATAACAGATCGGTTCTCTGATAGTGTACTCCTAGTAGGATGCGTATCCTTCAATTTCCCGTTGTTTGCGTACGATAGTGTTGTGTGAGCACGAGCTCAAGTCAATACAAATTGTTATCCGGATCCCGACTGAAACGGCTTGGGTCTGATATTGCCTTGCGACTATTGACTTTCTACTCCATTTGTTTTGAATATTCTCTATGAATGAGCTCAAGGATTTTGGAAAGATTTAGAATGATTACGGAAGCATTCGAAATGTTACAGTTTTACATTAATTTTAATACGTATTTATAACGGTATTATGATAATAAACGAGAACTACATATGATACAAATCATTCAACATTGAAGAGCTAAATCTTTTATCGGTTGAGTAATAGCCAATTCTCTCGATTCTGTATTAATAAATGAATGAAAACATTAAAATGTATTCATTCTATTCGATGTTCACTTCCTACATTATTTGCTGACTTTACTCGCCTTTTCTATCCTATTTACAAATTCTCCAATTAAATAATCCAATTATGCCTATTTACAAATTCTTTGTATCTTAAATTCCTAATTTTGTCTGTTCAATTTAATATTGATTATAGTATGTTTCTTTATTCAGGTTTGGAAGAATACTAATTCGTGATATACGTGATAGTGTAATAGCTTATTACAACTAAATCTTTTCAGCTTGGTCGAAAATTTTGTTGAATAAACTTGTTGTTAGATTAACTAAAATATTGAGTAATCTAGAATTTTCAGTTTAAAACTATAAATAGTTCCCACTAGTTCTAACATTGAACCTGAATAAAAATTCTCTCAAGCTTGTATATTGGACTTCTTTAGGATATGTAGATGTTTTAATTTTGATGTTACTTCTTATTGTATTCTCTTATTGCCGTATAAAAAAGACATAATATTATATATTTTTTTTAAAAGATGTTAAGAAACTTATAATAAGTATATGTATTGTAAACTGTTGTCTTTGTAGATGAACAGTTCAGTTTGATAAAGTTTCCACAAAAGGTTACTACATAAACTGTCCATGGAATAATAAGCAAATTTCTAAAGTGGATTGAAGCATTTTCCACAGACCTTTCAAGTTTGAATAGGTGAAGAAATGCCTAGACAATGCAAAATGCTTAGTGGTAATTCCGCTAGTGTTAGTTCTTGGTCCAATATTATTCATTATTTATATATCTGAGCCACCATACTCCTTGAAATGTCACATCACTATATTTGCGGATGATATAAAGTTATTTAGATTCCTGCTACTTGATTATGGTCGAATATAAGTAAATCTAAGAGCAATAGCAAACTGGTCTTTGAAATAGTTTCTTAACCTTAATGTGTTTACAATACACATAGAAAATTATAAACCTCACCTGACATATAAGCTAAATGATGTCCACTTCTCTGAAGTCAAAATGCAAAGTCAGACTTAGGAGTAAATATTTCTGAAGATCTAAAATGGGAGAATAATATTTTGGGTATATCAAAAACTATCTTATACGTAAACTAACTTCAGCGTATTCTATCATCTTAAATTTGTACACCTTACTATAAGTTGTGAATGTGAGCAGATATTTCAATAATTTCTGCAAAATATTCACTTGACTTTTTGAAAAAATGTCGCCTGAAAGGTATTTCCTACAGAAAAGCGAGTAAAAAGCTATGCCATTTCGTGATCTCGAAAAAGCTGTGGTTGAAGGGGGCTCATGACTACTTCTTACCTCGTAGAGGACTCTTGACTAGTGAATAGGCAAATCGTCACCTTCAAGACGGCAAAAAAATTACAAAACTTTCAGCTCTAGATTAAAATTAGAAATGTAAATAAATAAGTGCTTTTGACTCGTATAATCAAATAGATTATCTGCAACTTATAATTTGAAATCACATAACAGTTTGTGATTTTTATACATAAATTGCTTGATGAGATATATTTAATAGATTTTTTTAAAGATAGAATGGATGAAAAAAACATAATATTGTGTATGTTTTGCAATAACATATACTAAAACGAAATATGGAAATGTTTGTGTATTATTACGGCAAAACCATGCAAGCAATGCCAGTAAAATAATATTTAAATAATTGTCTAACACCTGAAACCTAATACTTTTCAAGTAAACTGACTTTAAAATGTAGATATGTGAATCTTTTAAATGACGCTCCTAATCAGCTTTTATCTAAATAAATGTTTTCGGGATAAACACAATAGCGTTCCATAGATTGCTGTGTAGAGATTGCTCCTACGCTGGTGTAGAGATGTTAATACTTAACACCAAAAATTATTTATTTAGTTTGTTAGGGAAAATGTAGCTTGATTAGCGCTAATATTCTATGAGAATCGCTATAAATCTGCAACTCTTACAAGAACCATAATCTATTTTACGTCGTCTACTCTGGATATAACATTGAAATGTACTGTAATTTTCACTGCCTGATCAAACCGGGATACTGCAATGAGAGCAAGCACAGCTAAATTTGCAGGTGTATTCTACGAAGTGTCACTGTCTGCTGGTACGGTCTACAACGAACAGCTGCTTGCGTATGTGCTCTATGGCGTGTTGCTATATGTGCACTTTACTTACTTTACTGGGTGGGATTGATTTAATAAAATCTTGTATATACCTAATTGAACATTTTAATTTAAGCTTAGCGTAAGAACTTGTCTTTGTTGTTTATGTTTTTGGTAATTGTGATATGAGTCTATACTATATGTCTATGACAGACAGTGTAGTCTATGACAGACTATATATCTGTGCCTAAAACTGACACGTCGGACATTGTCCAGTCCAATTCACATCACTACAGATCCAATTTTGTCGTGTTGTCGTGTCGTTAAGAAGCCTCGTTGATTCTTAATTACATCTACGGCCACATAAAACATGAATAAAAATTTAAATACATATCCGTTTACTTATTATAACATACATGTAATAACAGGTAAACTGAATATTTTTTTATCCTTAAAATTTCACTCGTATTGTCTCGCCCAAAATAAAATGCAAATTGTCACCCCGGGCTAGGGCAGCTCATCTTCACAGATCCTTTAAACTTCCATTGAGGGAATGCAAAACAATGATTACGAAGCGAGACGGGGCTAATGTTTTTGAAAAGTAATAAAAACTTGTAGATTGCGATACTAAACCTTTGAATTTGACTAGAAAATGTTTATAATAATAATAAAGAAACATAAAAATAATACGTTTTGCAAATGTAATTAATGAATAATGTGAATTTAATATTTGTGTTTGTGATTTGTAATTTTATTTTAAAATACTTCATATATGCATAAAAATAAATATGAATAAATGTAAACAAATCTACCCGGGATTTAAACTCGTGTTTTCAGAACTTTTACTGGTACGGTTTACTGAACTTTGTTCAACATGGTTTGAACAAAATTAGTAAAATATTTAATACATTTTTGCAAGCCAATGACAGGTTTTAAAATACTATATCATAATAATATATATACTATATACTAAAAAGTTATATATCGAAATAATAATTAGGAACAAATATCAGTTGTGTATGACTGGTATATGATATTGCGTGTGTATTTCAAAGTTGATTTATTAATACAATATATTGGAATAGACTACATTTTATGTGTAAATTATTTTCAGCCTTAATATTAATACAAGTTTTGAAAGGGATCAATGTTAGTGTCTTTTTTGTCATTCTGGGTAAATATACGAGAAATAGGAGAGTTTCTTGCGTACTTTTTTCTACAGAAAACAATTAAATTTAATATGTAAGGAAACGGTCCTTAGAAGCTCTTAATGCCAGCTGTACACATTGGGACAACACGTTGGGCTAATAAAAAGGCTGCTGTTCAAAATCCTTTCATTTGTGAACGGCATACCGACACTTTTCAGTTGGCCAGTCAACGTTAACGCCAATTTCCAACATTCCACTAAGTACTGCTCTATACACAATGCGTTGGGTCAAAGAGTTCGGCCAATGCGCGTGTTAGAATTTTTGAGTAGAGAGTAAGATAATAAAATAAAACCAGAACGTCTCATTTGAAAATTTATAAATCAAATATTGTAGCAGAAGTGCTGTCATATTATTTGGTTCATGTATATACTATTTATTCTATCTAATATAATTACACAAACATCAGCTACAGATTTGTAAGCTATTCAGGTATAATATACCCAGATTATTATTATATTAATTAACTCAGTATACATAGCTACATAATACAACATCTAACATGATCTCACGAATAACTATAAATTTATATAATATTCGGGTATATACACGGGTATTATATAAATTGACCTAGTAGATTTAATACATTCTCTGTATCAATACATAGCTTAACCTATGTACATAATACAACATCTAACATGATCCACAAATAATAACTATAGATTATACAATATTCCGGCCAAAAAACCAGGTATTATATAATCGAGTGTACTAAAGCATATTTTAATACGGACTCCGTATAATAATATCGCTTAGGTACACAACACAACAATAAAATAACAGTAAATTACAATAGCCATTGATCCACAAATAATAACTATAGATTATACAATATTCCGGCCAAAAAACCAGGTATTATATAATCGAGTGTACTAAAGCATATTTCAATACGGACTCCGTATAATAAAACATCGCTTAGGTACACAACACAACAATAAAATAACAGTAAATTACAATGGCCATAACAAACAGAATAATAGACAATTTATCATACCTGGGTGTGTACTGCTAGTATTTCTCCTCTGACTATTTGAACTGAACTACCTCGACTACAAATGTGGCGGTCTTTTATAGACCGATTGTGCAACAAACACTATCGCGTTGTGGAAATTTAGCAGCGCCATCTCTTGACATGCTTTTTTAATTAAACAAGAACATAGTTTCTAAAACTAGGTAAGTTTCAGATGGCGGTAATTACTGGTTAAACTTTTATAATTGTCTTGCTTAAACACTAGGTATAAAAATACTAGACAGTAATTAAGGAAATTAGAAGAAAACTACAAATATCTATCACGGCCATACTGACAGGTACTTCGCTCTCGAAGTACTATTTATTAATTACATTGGATTCTTATACCTTAAATGTATAGTTAATGTAATGTAAACTTAATCTAATGTATACTTAATCTATTACAAAAATTGTTAGGTTCTTTAATTTCTTTTGACTTTTAATCATTTAGGTTACAGACATACAAGCACCCTCCATCCGCTGTTAATGGGATATGCTTGTACCGCAAAAATGACCAAACAGCGGAAAAGTCCTGCCAGCTAAAGTTTAAGCTATTTACATCTCCGTCTGTCAGAAATGTAAATCAAAACTTAAATCTCCGCCTACCAGAGAATCTAATTTCTTTTGACTTTTAATCATTTAGGTTACAGACATACAAGCACCCTCCATCCGCTGTTAATGGGATATGCTTGTACCGCAAAAATGACCAAACAGCGGAAAAGTCCTGCCAGCTAAAGTTTAAGCTATTTACATCTCCGTCTGTCAGAAATGTAAATCAAAACTTAAATCTCTGCCTACCAGAGATCCTTGGTCTCTGTTCTCAATCCCAAACTTCAGTCACTTTGGTAATCAGACATGAATGTTCTGCCAGCAGAGGTATAAATGAATCTTTCTTAATTCATTTAGCTCTCTGCCTATCTGGGATTTATTCAATTTTATCTATGTTTTTTTTTTTTCTTTTTATTATATTTATTTCCTTGATTATAATATATACATACACACACACATATTTATATAATCATTTGTATATATTATGTAACAAATTTTTCATCATTAATAAAATTAATCACAAAATTTAGTTTATCACTTAATTAACTATTTGCCTCCTCCATTTCTCCAGGCCAATATCTCATTTTTTCTTTAGCAACAACAATATTTCGTAGGTTACCTAACCCTCTTAAAACAAAACGATCGTTAGGGAGTGAGGATGATATTTCGTACGGTCCCTTGAATTTCGGACGCAGTTTATCATTTCGCCTATGGTCTTGAGATACAAATACTAAATCTCCTATTGTGAAATTAATATTGTTACGTCGCATGGAGTCAAAACGCTCTTTAAACTTTTCAGCGACTTGCAACAACCTTTGCCTTGCCGATTCCCGATCTGCACCTACGTCAATAGACTCTTCCGACACATCCAAAACATCATCTAGGTGGGCCTGTATACTTGGAATATTTGCCTCAACACCGATTAATAAGCGTAAAGGCGAGAATCCTGTAGATTTTTGTACGGTGGTATTTATGGATTGTTGAACTTTCCACAGTACGCTCGGCCAATCTGATGATTCATTACACATAGTACAAAGCATATCCGTAATAGTGGATACATAACGCTCAACCTGACCATTACTTCTTGGTGTTCCCGTGGCAATTAAATGATGTTGAATATGTAGTTCCTCAAATAAAGTTTTAACTTGATGGCTATTAAAGTTCGTTCCCCGATCAGAAATAACTAGTGATGGTGTGCCGAATAGGGTGACAGTATCACGTATAATGGGGACCAATTCCCGAGAATTTAGTGTCTTTAATGGTTTTAGAAGACAAAATTTAGTGAATCCATCGACTATAAGTAAAATATGTTTGTAACCCTCACCAGACGGCGCGAAAGGCCCTGTGCAGTCCAAATGTATAGTGTGGAAAGGAAGAGCAATTTTTTCGATGGGATGTAGGAACCCTTGCTTAGGACCATGGTGGCTCTTTCGTTCCACACAAATCAAACAATGTGCTATATACTTTCTAACAAATGCAGCCATACCGGGAAACCAAAAATGTTCGCGTATCTTATTTATAGTTTTATCGAATCCTACATGACAATTTTCATCATGAAATAGTTGTAATATTCTAAATCTTGTACCTTTTGGAATGTACAGTTTGGGCTCTGCGTTTATTGCAGAGGCATAATGTAATAGGTTATTAACAATAACATATTGGTTTGAATCAAGCTCGCCTATTTGAACCCTATGTATTAAATCTTGGGTCTCTTGGTCATTTTGCTGAGCTGTTTCTAACCAAGATCCACTGACAAAATTGACAGTTCTAGACGCAGGAGGATCCCCGACAGGATTACGGCTAAGAAAATCGACGTGGCTTATGTAAATGCCCTTTTTGTATACGATCTCGAAGTTGAAATCCTGTAAATAAGTCCACCATCTGGCTACACGTGGTGATATATCTTTTTTATTTAAGGTAGATTTGATAGCATTGCAATCAGTAATTATTTTAAATTTTATCCCAAGCAAGTAGACACGAAAATGTTTCAAAGCATTATATATTGCCAGTGTTTCTAGATCATATGAACAATAATTTGCCTCAGCCGGTGAAGTTCTTTTACTATAATAAGCTACAACTTTAGTAACATTACTATTTCTTTGAATAAGAACAGCACCATATCCTATTGCACTAGCATCTGTGTGAAGCTCCGTATCCAAATCTGGGTTAAAAATCGACAAAAGAGGCTCAGATACTAAGTGATTTATAACATATGTTCTAGAAATATCCTGCTCTGGTCCCCAATGCCATGCTTGATATTTTGTGGTTTAGGCGAATTTTCTAAAGCGGCTACCTTACTTTTACTAGGCTTTACACCTTTGTGTGAAATTTCTTGACCCAAATATTCTATAGTATCCACAAAGAAATTACACTTCTTCAAATTTATTTTAAATCCTGCATCGCTGAGGGCTGATACAGTTTGATCTAAATACTTTATTCCTTCATCTAAAGTAGTAAATGGAATAAGTATGTCATCAATATAAATTAGTAAGAAATCTAAGTGTTTTACGGCTTTTGAAATGGCTCGTTGAAATACAGATGGTCCATTACAAATGCCAAAAGGCATTTTAAGAAACTCATAGTGCCCATCTGGTGTAGAAAAGGCTGTGTATTTAATAGATTCCTTTGCCACGGGAATTTGGTAAAAGCCATTCTTCATGTCTAGCGAAATGAAATACTTGGCTTTGCCTAGCTTATCTATTTGGTCCTCAATGAGAGGGAGAGGGTAAGAGTCTCTTTCAGTTATTTTATTTAGTGATCTAAAATCAACGCAAAGTCTATCACTTCCGTCTTTCTTCTTAACCAAAATTACTGGACTTGCAAAGGATGAATCACTTTCCTGTATAATATTATTATCCAAGAGATCTTTAATAATTTCTTTTACCTTCTCTCTTTCACTAGGAGCTAGACGATAGGGACGGTAGTAAATATTATTATTGTTCTTTAATCTTAATTTAAGCTCACCAGTGTTAACAGATCCTATTCTGTTCAAAACATTTTTATATTTTTCAAAAATGTTTATGATTTCATTTTGTAGTTTAATGTCTAAGTGATTTATTTTGTTATTTAATTCATTCATTTGGCTGGTTAAATATTCTTTATTTTGGATTAAATTAATACTGGTTAAGTTATTTGATTGTTTACGCCTTATTATACTTCCATTTACATCTGTAATTATTTCAATATCTGGATAATCAACAGCATTTAGTCCAATCAATAGGTCGTATTCAAAATAATCATCTTTAGCAACCAATATATCAAGTTCAATATGGACGTCTGCGAACCTGACCGGTGCAGTGATTTTGCCAAATATTTTTAAGCTACCGCTTCCTATTCCATTAAGATATATTGAATATGGTTGAATGTTGCACTTTATTTTTTTTGCAATCGACTCCCTAATAATGCTACAGTTCGCTCCCGTATCTATAAGGGCTTCTAGAGAAATGTTAGCTATTGAGACTCTTGAAAGCTTAAGTTTTTTTGACCTAAAAAATTTGCGCCTGTGCTAGTTGAAGGGTTTTCGATTCTACGATTTTTATACCAGCAAATAGATTCATTATGACCGATCTTTTTACAAATACTACAGACAATTTTCTCAGTATTATTTATTTCAGGCATGGGCTTATTTTGTTTGCATTGATAACGCAAATGACCTACCTTGCCACAATTGTGACATTTCCTATCTGAAATGGTTAAGTTTGTTTTCACTCGTTTATTTTTTGGATGTAGATGCATATCTGAATCGGTTTGCTCAAGAGATCGCTTTTTTGGTTTCATGTATGTTGAAAAAAGAGATATTAGCTCGGAGGTAGTATTAACATTACTATTAAATGATGCCATCCTAACATTTACATCGGTAATATTGCCACAGATCAGTTCGATTAATTGAACATCAGTAAACAATATCTTCGTGTTACGTAGCAGACGAATTTTCTCTCGGGCGTACTCACAATACGTATCGGCTAAGTCGGATGATAAGATACGGCTTTGGAAAGTTTTTCAGAAAGGTTTCGCTTTTCTGGATAAAGGTCTGTTAGGTCGTTACGAAATTTTTCCCATGATCGTCCCCCGCTAGGTTCCCATGACTCGAACCATAACAATGCAGAACCCTTAAGGGCCTTACTTGCTTTTGCAACCGTCGCTAGGCTACTCCATCGAAACTCTTCAGCAAGGGCTTCAATATTTTTGCACCAGCTGTCTGCACCACTGTCACTGGTGGCTGGGTCGAAACTCGGCAATGCCACGTCTTCGTCTGGGCGCCGGTTAGCAGAAACGGTGCCACGTAGTATCTCTACCAGTTGAGTCAGCATTGAATGTTCAGTAGAAGCAGTAGTCTCCATTCTGAAACTTGAAAACATAAAAAAAAAATAAAAGTTTTCAGTGTGGTACCCTTGTCACTTGTAAGAAAGGTCAATAGGTTATATAAGGTCAATAGGTTATATAAGGTTTAAAATCGGTTACTATCTAGTAACCGATCTTGAAGCATATAAAACTTCACATATTAGTCAAATTGTTTTTTGGAGGAGTCGGTAACTACGAGTACCATTGTGACGGAAAATTTTTCGAAATTTTTCCTAAATGTAAAATGGTTCGAAAACTATGTATTGTAGCTAAGAAAAAAAAAAAATCTTAAATTTATATGTATATACTATATTATATAACTGGATAAAATCACCGACGTCATGACGACGATGTGTGGTGATTATTACGTGAGCGGTTCGAATCCCACTTCTGATGTTAGAATTTTTGAGTAGAGAGTAAGATAATAAAATAAAACCAGAACGTCTCATTTGAAAATTTATAAATCAAATATTGTAGCAGAAGTGCTGTCATATTATTTGGTTCATGTATATACTATTTATTCTATCTAATATAATTACACAAACATCAGCTACAGATTTGTAAGCTATTCAGGTATAATATACCCAGATTATTATTATATTAATTAACTCAGTATACATAGCTACATAATACAACATCTAACATGATCTCACGAATAACTATAAATTTATATAATATTCGGGTATATACACGGGTATTATATAAATTGACCTAGTAGATTTAATACATTCTCTGTATCAATACATAGCTTAACCTATGTACATAATACAACATCTAACATGATCCACAAATAATAACTATAGATTATACAATATTCCGGCCAAAAAACCAGGTATTATATAATCGAGTGTACTAAAGCATATTTTAATACGGACTCCGTATAATAAAACATCGCTTAGGTACACAACACAACAATAAAATAACAGTAAATTACAATGGCCATAACAAACAGAATAATAGACAATTTATCATACCTGGGTGTGTACTGCTAGTATTTCTCCTCTGACTATTTGAACTGAACTACCTCGACTACAAATGTGGCGGTCTTTTATAGACTGATTGTGCAACAAACACTATCGCGTTGTGGAAATTTAGCAGCGCCATCTCTTGACATGCTTTTTTAATTAAACAAGAACATAGTTTCTAAAACTAGGTAAGTTTCAGATGGCGGTAATTACTGGTTAAACTTTTATAATTGTCTTGCTTAAACACTAGGTATAAAAATACTAGACAGTAATTAAGGAAATTAGAAGAAAACTACAAATATCTATCACGCGTAAAACGATTTAAGTAAAAATCTCCTACAACTTTTATCCGATAACATAACTGCGAAGGTGCTCACAAAGTATAATCTTATAATATTTTTTATCTATCCTTATAAAATGTTTGTGTATAGATTTTATACGCACAGTTTGATGGGGTGACAAACATTACTAATTAATTTGTGATTCGTTACCTCAACGCAAGTATCATTCTAATGTATAGACATATTAAATAATGACATTCTTCAAAATGTAAGGAAATATATATATATAATTCTTTATATATATATTATTATATATTTATATTCCCTTATATATATATATAATATATAAGGAAATATACATACCTAAAGTAATGACCAATCAAATAAATATTAATACCAAATGCTTAGCGAGACGCTTTACGAGTACATTGTGTAAAGCTGACAAATATAATACAAATTAAACTAAACTCACGCATTATGAGGTGGCATTTGAATTCTAGACGAGTAGAGGTGAGAAAACGAGTTTCAGTAGTCATTTTTTCTTTATGATTCATACAAACAAAACCATACATTAAGTGCAAATTGCAATTAAATAAAATTGCGGAAAAATTTTACGTCTTAACTAATTTTAGAGAAATCATAAAAATTGTGTCTAGCCTGTCGGCATTTATCGATCTCTCTGTGATAATTTTCGGAGTTATACGATTTCGGCGACTGTATGCCACCATAAACACATTTTATGATAGGTAACCTTTATATATACGCAGCGCACGCAAAGTTCAGAGAATGGATTGGAATAGGATTATTATTGCCATAAAGTTTATAGTTCTAAGAGAGAAGCGCAGATAATAATACGTTTTATGTTGCTACGTGATCTGAGAGAGTAAATATGAGAGATTCATATTATCGAAGAGGTACATATATCGCAAGTGCGTATGGCAAATCAGGATTCCGGAAATTTTTTTCTTAATTTTATATTGTTGAATTGGCTGATTTAGAAAACAGGCTGCATAACTTCTCTGTGCTAACATAGTTTGAACTTTTTATACCAACTAAAGAACCTTACAAATATGTAATATTAGGCGTGAATGCTTTGTTTGTGTATCTACTAAGCAAATGACTTGATGTAAAACATGTTAATAAAAATTCATTTTAATAACAATTTGAATGGCAATGGGTCATGGGTCATCGCGACATGGGTAGAAGTGTTATGTTTCACAGAAAGAGTTATCCCTCTCCTAAACTAAGATAAGCGTGTAAGCTGTAAGTATTCAAATTCTAAAAACGGTACCCAAAGTTTGTGGAGCTGCTTGACCATAACAGTCATTGAAAATACACTTAAAGTAAGGAAAAATTAAGACATTCACTATAAAATTCAACGCATCCCGAAGTTGCTTGACACGGATTGAGTTGTATTTAAATATCCTATAATCCTTTTTAATTCATAAAATAAAATTTCGGACTTCTTCTTTCTACTTTCCAGTCACTTTCTGGTCGCAAATTTTATCGAGACTATACAGCATCTCGCTAGCAGCATCCTTCGCCGCCATCTGGTTCAATTCTGCCAGCTGGTGAGTCCTCACTATATATCGACAAATTCATATAAACTTTACAAGTTATTAGGTCGTTCCCTAATGGTTTTGCAGATAATGGTAAGTGTCTTCTTCGAGAAGTGACCGCTTTGGTCGATCTTAAGTTTGACGGCCACGTCCCGAAGAAAATTACTTGCATGTGTATTTTTAAATATTAGTACTTATTTGAAATATTTAATTTTAAATTTAGTGGCTGTCGAAAAAAGACAGCGGTAATCGTGCCATCGTGTATCGGTTGAATTCAAATGTATGCTGTGCTTATCGAACAAATTCAAACCATGTCAGTTTTGCATTGGTATGAAAGATGGCTGTGAAGCAGCAGTACTAACCTTACCTTAAATTAATGGACTATAAGATATTCCTAATAGGCACCGCCAAAAGTTTTTTCTCCAATGTTTTAATCGGGGTACTGTGTATTTTGTTGATGGATCGTTGGGCATTGGGTGAGCATTGAAGGCAATGAAAGATTAGGAAACAATTATTTGAAATCATAACTCAATTGGATTGTGTATTCATTTTAACAAAAGCGAATCCTTTATTTCGAATTATATCTCAAAGCGATTGCGTGACAATATATACTATTGTACTAGGTGCCCTCATATTTCCAGATCCCGCCTTTTTTGATGAAAAAATTCAAATTTTCAACAAATGGTCACATCGCCTATTTGGCATAAATGCTCATCTATATCTTCGAGCTTCTCTTTTTACATCAAAAGTTATGTATTTATTAAATTGTTATCCTGTATGGTTTTGCTAGTGATAAAAATAAATAGATTACAGTTTACAAGACGCAGTAACTAAACTTATAAATTTGGATTTCGACGACACGTCCTTTGACATTTTTACATTTTACAAAATTGTGTGTTCGATGCATTAGAAAAATACATTGGCTATTCCGTGTCTTGTGGTTCACAAAATTGGATTAAACAAAATGACATTCATCATTATCACAGCTCATATATGTTTCTACCGAGAGGCAAGACTCTATCCTAAGCTAGAGCGATTAGGTTTTAGGTTCATATTGCAGAATTACACAAACTTAAATCTTTGCTCGATCGATATAATTATAAAGGGGATGGCGCTATGTGGGCTCAATGGCATTATTACTACTAAATTTTCTCAAAAGATTTGAATTTAAGTTTAATTTTTGATACGATCACTAGTCAATCACGGTGTCCCAATATGGGCTTTACATACACTGTTGAATTTCTTTTCTTTCTTAGCAGTTTGTATTCGGTACCAGCAACAATGGGGAGAAGACGGCTGAAAGAGTCAGCGATCCCAATTGGACATGGTTCTAGGCGGTGAAAATATTGATGGACGGTACAAGATATGGAGGTTGAGAAGGACCGACACTCCATCCACTACTATGTTAGTACGAGTAAGAATGCAAACACGACCAATAAACTTCTCTCCAATCTGTGGTTCTAGGTGCAAGCAGTATCATATATAAACTTCTTGCTTTCGATCAGCATAGGTGGTAGAAATAAAATAATTAATGATATAATGTATATTATTTATCTATATTCAAGTTCTTAAATTGTAGTTTGTCACTAACTTTAATTACAATAATTAAATTAGAAATCTACATGTACAAAAATTCATTTTATATACACGAATTGTCATGCAACTATACTTATTGCTAATTGGTAGGTAAATACACGATGACGAGCTCAAGAATTCACAACAACAATCGAAATCTATTAATATTTGAGGGAAAAATGTTAGGTAAATATCAATTTAAAATATTCAGCAAATGAAAATTGAACTATTTGCTAGTAAACTACTATTTAGTAAGTAATAAATTCTCGACGCTCGATTCACTACAATTAATTCCGGGCCTTGTGTGAGCTTAACAAGAATTTCACAAAAGCCTTGCTGAAATATTTATTGACAAGGTATTAGACTGATAACCATAAATTTTGACACAAAGGAGTATAGATATTATCGAGATCGTGCTGAATAAGACGTTCTTCTTGTTAGCAACATTCGAAATTGACAATTCATAAAGAAATTAGCTATGAGTATATTCTTTAAACAACAAATAAGTTTAACTCGACGACGAGACGAATAATTACTCATTCACACAATATTCATATAGGTGCAGGTTCATTCACTCACATAATATGTCCTTCCCTACGGTACCGTTATATGACATGCTTACAAAGAAAACACGATTGGAACACTTTTGCATATCAAAGATTTGTAAAACGAATAATCTTTGTTTTTTTGTGGGCATTCAAATTTGACAACATCGGCTATTAATATTAGTGATTTTACAGATTCCTTTACGTTCACTGTATGAATATGTTAAACTGTGCTCAACGCGGCCGATACTAGCTAGGGCCTCCTACAAACATCTAAAATTATACACTCTAAGGGAAGAACTTTTTTTATTTACACATACATCGAACGAACATTTGGCACAAAGAGGCGTTTGACGCACACACACGGCCCATCGACGCTCTACTACACATTCTGAGCAAATATAGGTATGCAGAAAAATATCTACAGAAATACTTTCAGGGTAAACATTCCTGCACTGCGAGATGTTCCATTTGCACCTGCTTTTATGCAACATCTGAACTCTCCTGAATCTATGTAGGTACTCTAAGTACACTGCGAGAGTTAACAAGATGCTTTTTTGCTGTCATAAAAATAAAATATCTTTGCATTAGGTGTAAACGAAATATCGCGACAAATGCAGTACCCTTCTATGCCTTCTAGATACTAATCTTGACTTACATTATTTAGTGAGTTCTTAGACTATATTATATACATCTCACACAATCAGTCGTATAGTTAATATATTTTGGCAGATAATGTTCTTTTTTAACTATTTTACTTGTTTGTTGTGACAAATTATTTTCCATTGTTTTTTAAACATAATTCTGTTAAACATTAATACAATATTTTGGCACAGCAACATTAAATAGGCCGGCTAAAAGCTGCTAATAACTATATTATTCGTATAAATATAATAATACAGAAATTAAGCTGGATGAAAGTAAGATAACTCACAACCTGTTTTATTAAGATTGAATTTATATTCAAGTATTAAAGAGTACTGTTTGTATCAAAGAATTCTAAAATAATATATTGTCAAGTAAGTCAAGTCTCAAGATAATATTTTAGAATATTTACGGTATATTAAAATATTCTAAAAGTTGCTGTCGTATTCGGATCGTCGGCGCGAGTAATGCGAGCGTGGATATTCTCCTGTGTACCCGTAGAGCTGCGAGCCCCCACCACCACCGGTCTGTCCATACAGCTGGGAGCCTCCACCGCCACCAGTCTGTCCGTACAGTTGTGAGCCGCCGTATCTGCATAAAATACACAAATTTACTTTATTGTATGAACGGTCGTTGGCATTTTCGTGACCTACCGATTATTTTTTTTATATTTACGTTAATCATGGACATGGCTGATTCCTGCTCAGGAATAGCCAGTAAAGTATTAGGACTCAATATATTTTTGTTTACTAAATAATTAATAGAATTGACATTATATATATATATATATATATATATATATATAATGATAGTTTAATTATTATGTGTGTATATAGACCTCCTTCTGGAAATTATTTAGAATATGAGTCTGTTTTGGAAGATGCCGTTAGAAAAATATGCCGGAAAAATTGTTGTTTGTGGGGATTTCAATATTAATATTTTAGAGGTATTACTTTGTCTAGTCAGTTTATTAATTTATCCAAATCTTTTAATTTAGGGTACATCTTTCAGGAACCGACTCGAATTACACTTACATCTGCCCCTTCTTTAGACAACATTTTTTGTAACTTTAATGTACATGACAAGCTTATCGTAAATTTTATACACTCTGACCATAGCGGGCAACTGACATCATTTGAGCACCATCATATTTGTTCTAAGCGTGAGATTATTTGTAAGCCTATCACAAAACGCGGTTTAGGCAAATTTAGAAGCAATATTATTAATCAGACTGCAAATTTGTTTACTGAAGGATTAAAAGCCAATAATCTATTCAATAATTTATTTATCAATTATTTTGAAAATAATTAATTTTGATTTTTGATTTTCTACTGGAAACAAGTTATCAGATCTCATGCCTTATTTCAGAAATCTATTCCTTAGCCAATATATGTGGTTTGGCTATTGCGTACGTACTAAAAACAATGTTCTTTTATTCTAAATATAATCAATTCTTTGTCAAGATGCTAATACACTAGCCTTATCATAAATATTGTTACAAGGTTTTTTTTTTCTTAAATAATAATAACATAGCCACTAGTTTCTAATATTGTAAAATTGATAAAATATACGCTATTTAATAATATACCCATATCCGTTGCCCACAGGCCCGTATATCTGGGAGCCACGGCCGGAATCAGGTGTGTAATGCTGCATGTACTTTTGTAGCTGTGGCGTCCACTCTGACCTCCAAGAATCACCTGGATTCTGATATGCCAGCTGCTCTATGAAAGCCGTAGACATACGCTAGAAAAAAACAAAAATCACAGATATATATAACGTAATTCAAATTTATATAATTTTCTAGACTGATAATAATATTGATTATTAAGATATTTTTCTTATTGTAATTTTGATTCTTATTGTGATTCGATCATAAATATTCTGAAAATCGCATATACCGTCAACTGCGGATGGAGTAACTACATATAGGGATAGTAGGTATTCGATCATTTGTTTTTTTATAGTTACCTTTCCTGATGGAAGATACGGTAGTTCCCTATCTTTAAGTTGATGCATATCGTCGAATCCTCCCATATGACTTTTGTCGAGCTCTCGTAGCATATCCTCGCTAAGCGGTATCGGTTGCTTTGCTTTTGCACTTTTTTGCCGATTCACTAGCTAAAATAACAATAAAAAATTTAGTCGTATTTCACATTAAGTCAAGGAATATCATGGAACCTTCCAATTATCTTACCACAGTAACTCCGAAGATTATAACGAATAACAAGGAGGCAAGTGCGATCACAATTACAGCAATACCCCATTGGGGTAAGGGATCGTCGTCTGGATCAATCGCTACAGGCTCTTCTCTTTTTGGTAAAACTGCAGTGAATACAAAATACAATTATCTATTAGCGAACAAATGTTTACTACATATAAAATATTTTACTATTACTTTATTTTAAAACCTCTTTCAAGAGCATCATTTTCTTGAAAGAGATCTTACAATAACTTTCGTAATATAAATAAATCATTATCTAAATCGAATAAAAAGATATATCGATCGATATTGTTATTATTCTCATATATTTTCAATTATTTGTTATATTTGAATTACCTATGAATTCAGTATACGCCGGATCCATTACGAATTTTCCGATTTCTAATTTGCCTGCAGACTTATCTATTGTTTTCGTCATCTTTTCATCACTTTTACTTATTCTATCTTCACTTGGTTGGTCACCCATCATTTGATCGGGATCGAAAGCCTGAGCGAATTCTTCTATAGGGCCACTTTCAACAACCGATCCGGGTTTCGCGTTGTGTAGTGATTTATGAAACATTTTCTTGAGATCTATGGTGTCGATTCGATATTCGACATCATTAAGCTCAATATAATAGTCAACAATGATTGATCCTTGACTGAAACCATCAATTCGTATGTTCTTGTACCATTTCCTCAGCATATCGGATTTAGAGTACACCGAATTAAGCTACAAGACAATAGATTATAGATCAGAAACAGTATTCCTAAAATATATATAAAATATATGTATGTAAAATATATATACAATGTGTTAGATATTCGTAGTATATTATTTACCTCTTCTTTAACATCACCAGCTAGTTTTTGCCACTCTTCAGTGTTGCGATCTAATAATTCTGGCACCCATTTAGCACCTTAAATAAAGATACATCATATTTTATTAAACTGTTAGGATGAATGTATAGAATAAGATCATTCATGATGTGACACTTTTTATATTACCTGAAACTATTTTGATGGTAGCAAGAATATCGCACTCTTTCCGGCAAATTCCTGGAGTTGTAGAAGATGGTGGTTCTGGAGTCGTGGTAGATGTCGTCGTCGTTCGTCGAGTTGTCGCTTCTGTGTTGAATTCTGGTATCGGACTTGTGGCAGTGGCGTTTCGTTGAGCTTCTAGTAATTTCTCAATCGAAAACGGTGTTGTGGAAGGCGACGGCCATCCCGTAAATTCAGTTGATGCTCTGAAATATATAGTACTTGTTAGTAAATAAATATATTATAAAAATTATTCATTTTCGTACAATTAATAAATATGTTAACATACCTTGTTGGCCATCCTTTTTGAATCTTTGGTGTAACCGGACTTGGACCTGAGTTACCACTTGGTTTAGGAGTTGTCTTTCTAGCCATTTTATTACCAGGTCGTGAGGGAAATACTAACTTAATACTTCCCGGCGCTTTAGTTGTCGAAGTCATATCACGAACAGTAGATTTTTCTTCAGAGCTGTTTAAATTATATCCAGGGGGCAATAGACTTGATATATCGGCCACTTTAAAAGTTAATAACGAACTTGAATTAGATTCGTTCTTTTTGGTATCATTTATTTTATATCCTGGTGGTAAAAGTGATGACATATTACTGATTGACACAATTTTCGGAACATGTTTATCTTTGTTAATTGGCGTTTCTGTTGTATTACTTATATCAAAACCTTTTGGCAAGAATGCCGAGACATCTAGTACTTTCACCGTATCTAAAATAGATTTTATAGTTGCATTAGAATTTGTTATTTCTGAATCTTTTTGTGTTTTCTTCGATAAGTCTTCTTGGGGTTTATGCAACTTGGGCTTATATTCTTTAGGCAGCAATGACTTATCATCTAAAATGATAACTCGGTTTTTAGTATTAATGCCTGATGATCTACCTTGAGTACCATCAATTAAAGTCTCTTCAGAAGATGATGGCAACGGGGTTGTTGTACTAGTTGTCGTTGTAGTAGTAGTTGTACTAGTACGTTTATCTTTATAAGATAATCTAGGCTTGTAACCCGGTGGCAATAATCCAGATAAGTCATCCATTACAGTTACAAGTTTTTTTTTTGGTTTAAGTGTTGTAGATGTAGTCACTCGAGGAGCAAATTTCTTAATCATTACAGGTAATGGATCTGGTGCTGATTTTTCAGTTACTGTTGTCGCTTGAGTGCTTTTTAATGTAAAAACATTGAGTGACGATACTGTAGTTGTTGTTGAAGAAGTAGTTGATTCTGTTGTGGTTTCTGTTATTAGCTCTATATTTTTATTACCTTTATCCAAGGAACCTGAGAGCACGGCACTTGATAACTCTGATTGAATACTATCTAATTTATCGTTAATATTTTCAGTCGACGATGAACTATTTATTTGTATACTGTTATCTACAATGGGATTTTTGGTTGCCGATTCGTCTTCTTCTTCCAAATTTTGTTCTTGTGACAAAACTTGTTTTTTATTCTCGTTTCCAATAGTGGGGAATGGTAAAAATCTTGCACCTGATACGCTTCTACTAGTCTGAACTGATGCCACTACTATCCAGTTTTCTGTAGTAACTGGTGAAGATGTTTCGTTGCTCACTGCTTCTTCCATAGACAGTGAAATGTCTGTGACTGGAATAGATTTTGAAGTAGTAGATGGAAAGGTGTAGTCTGGTATTGATATAGTACCGTTGACAACACTTTTTGTTGTAACAACTGATACAACTTCTTGTCCAAGAATAGATGGTACTTCTATAGAACTTATTTCTTCTTCAGACTCTGGAATATCGGTGTTTGATGAAACTGAATCATCTTCTATTTTTTCTTCTTGATCTATAATAGTTGTATCATTGAATTGTTTGAAGTTGTCATCCATTACCATAGTCTTTTCTGGTTTGGTCACCAAAATATCAAATGATTCTGTTGAATTAGTATTTGATTCGCTAGTATTTGGTTTATCAGTATTTGATTCATCAGTTGTATTTTCTATTTCTTCAGTTGAGTCATATTCGTCATAAATATCTGTAGCATGCTCTGTAGAAACAGGTACTTCTGTAGCATGTTGAGATTGTGTACTTTCAGTTTCATCATAATATTCATAGTCCCCTTCATCTTCAACTTCTTCGCTTGTTGTTTCTTCGTGTGCGCTATCATGTACAAGAACCATAGTTGTTTTACTTGTTGTCAAAGTAGGCGTGGTGGATGTTATATTTACTTGCAATAGTTTATCTTTCGAGATATTATCCATATTCATCGAGCTTGCATCTGGTTTACTATCATCGTTTTGCTCGTACCCAGAATTACTTTGATTAGATTTTATTACTTCTACGTCATATGAACCTTTTGTATTTTTCATAAGTTCCCTAAATGAACTGATGTCACTTATATCATCTTCTAGTAGTGGTTCTATATCTAGAAGAGCTTTGAATTCTGTTGATGAACTATGGTACAGATTGGATTCGAATTTTGAAGGTTTGCCAAAAATTACTTTGCTAGGAGTATTTCGGAATTTGGTTTTTTCGTTTGTTTGTATTACATCAAAAGCAGAAAATCTTGAATTATTTGGATTGTTGTTCAGTCTTTGCTTACTAACTAATTTGTTAGGGTTGTACGTAGTAACTCGATGACGATCGTAAAGATCTTGATTGTCGATATCTTCGTCGTGTGATATATGTCCACTTTGTCCATTGCTTTTCAAACTATTACCGTCGAATGGGATGGTTTTGAATCTATTATTTCTAAGGTACTCTATATCTGGATTATTTATAGTGATTTGTCCCAAAAAAGTTTCTGGTTTGGAAGGGTCATTTTGGTAAGCCACTGAATGTATTTGTGAAATATCGGGCCTTTTTGTAGAAGCCGGGTGAACTAGTTGATAATTGAAAGGAAGAGCTGGTCTAAATCTTTGTCGCTGTGGCGTTCCAAAGTCAGGTTGATTGATGTAATATTGCGTACCAGATTGACTTCTACCTGTAGGCAATTGAAAAGGAGTGGGATTTTGGTTGTAGTTAGGACTAGGAAATCTAACGTGCCCTTCATTGTATAAAGGTTGTGGTGCTGATGGCGATACTCTAAAATTGTCTCCATGTTCGAAAAAAGTTGTAGGTCGACTATTAGGAAACAATGACGGTTGAACTTGAGCAAAATTTCTTTCTATGGGCGTGTAATAAAAGTCGTTCTCATCTGTAAAAAAAGAAAAATATATATTAATATTTTTCATAACCTATAATAAGTTTTTTTAATAATTGATTATTCCATAACTAACCATTCTGTTTCTTTTTTGCTTGGGGTAATATATATGTAAGTAATATGTAAAAATTCCAAAACTTTCATTATGTTTGAGATATGTGGTTATAAGTGGTGGACACACAATTAAAAGCAATTAAAAATTAATTTTGTTTAGTTTACCTATCCTATATTTCTTATGCTTATAATGGTTTCACTTATAATGGTTTTAATTTATAACTTACGACGGACCGTCGCTCGATGAAGATATGGGAGCAGCAAAAAGAAACACATTCCGCGCTATATCAATATGCTATATTAGTCGGGCTTACGTGACAAATTTAATATGCGTTATGTTCAGACTTGTCCAAATGCGAGGCGCGCTGGCGTGCAGAGTATGAGACTGTATAAATCAAGCATAATTTAATCAGATGTAGGTATTTCCCTTCCCTAATATCTGCTCGCGTGTTGCTGAAGTTGGAAACCAGCAAGCGCCATTTGCCACAATTCATCCGAGCACGAATAAAATTATGTTTGCCGCAAAACATATTCGGAGGGGCGCAAAGACAACGCGCGGCTAATCTTCTTTTATGACCCCTCCAGTTTATTATTACGTCCTGGTTTCGGGCCCCACATCGTTTCATAGATAATCTCAAGGAAATTACTTTCTTGCGGATCATATCCCTAATTAAGAACGGGGTCCTCATCAGGCTTCGAGTGGAAGCAGCGCTGAACGTAATAGAAAATCGATAAATAATGCTCTTAGAACTCGAGTGATTGGAGAGAGAAATTTTATCTAAAGCCTCGTCTCCACAAATTCGTCGATCATCTATAGCCGATGACATTTGAGATTACTATTACATTTTTCTGATTACATTACTAAATACATTAGGCACTTGAAATTACCTTTACCATTGCGTACCAGTAATGTAGATTTTCACCTACAAATAACATTATCTCATCTGAGAATCTTAGTAGAAAACTTGCAGTTGTCTTACCCATAACAAGTAATTTTTTATTTACCTATTGATTTACCCTACGAAATAATAAACTAATAATTAAATGAATTCTTGTGAATTATGAGTTATTTCAAACCTGCATTCGCAATTTAAACGCAGAATCTGTACAATATCCTTTATTCGATAGTATTGTACGGTCTATTAATTGCTAACCATTTTTCACTGCACGTTTAGCTGCCTTTTTATTGTGAAAGTATAAGAATCTCACCGACCTACGTTTATTAGCGCGAATTCGTTTATAATTCGTAACAGAAGAATTTGTTTATGATGCTTTTAAAGATCGTGATAATAAAATTGTAATGGTTGGAAGCTGCAAATGAAATTGTGACTAGATTTTTAAGCATTAAGCTAATACAAGGGGATTTATGTATTGTAAACTTTCTGTTTTACAGAAAAGTTTTATCTGTAAAGCAATATAAATTATATTAATATTAATTAAACTGTTTGAAGTAAAAAGATATACTTACTTGGAAATAAACTTAGTTCATCATTATATAGAATTTAGTTATTTTCTATTTCTTTATTCGACCAAAGCGCTATTAATAAAATTCAGCATTTTATAAGAGATGTAGTAGAATCTTACAATCAATGAAAAGATCAAAAATTTGACACCAGTTTCAACTACACAGCGAATCCCTCGGGAAATTTAACCGCAAGGAACTTAATCAGGGAAAAATATTGAAGACGCAGGAATAACTTGTTTGTTCAATAAAGTGGGGCCCGAGGGATTCTACTGCAATAAGGATCAGCAAATATAAAAAAGGACTTGTGTTGAAAACACTAGTATATGTTATGACTAAAATAAAAAAAAAACTATTTTAATCAATGCCTGTTTATTTTTAAGAACTTGAGAAGAGTTGTACTCTTAGTTAAGATTGAATAATAAATAATGTATAATAATAGTACAAAACAAATTATTGAAATCATTTTTGCTGTTTCAATTCATAAACAACAATGTAACCTAAGTCTTACGGTTCTTATTTTGAAATGGGATATTTTTTTTTTATAAATATATACAGACATTTGCTCACTCAGTAATAAATATATATTTATTCAAGGACCAATAAGAAACACTCGAATATCAGAATAAGTCATTTACTACGAAATAATTATTTATTTTAGTTACTCATAAGATAATTTCTGTTCTCTCGTACTCACGGATATAATTGCTAAAGTTATGCTATTAATTGTACACCTAATATGAGGGAAACTATCAACATCTCAAGGACTCACGATATTCTCAGTACATTTATTTATAGCTGTTAGGGACAGGGACAATGTCTTATAACTGATCCATTTAAAATCCTTTTTTATACTACAATAAATGTAATTATCCCGTCAATAAAAGGTAATGAGCATTAATACAATTTTCAAGAAAATTACAGTTCTATTAAAAAATGAAATAATTTAAAAAGATTAGTAAACAACTCGTCAAGGAATACAGATGAACTCCGAAAACAGCCTCTATTACGTGGTGAATAAAGACTGCCTCAAGGCCGCCTCGACCTACTAAATAATGACATTGAACATACTAATTAAACTCGACCATACAAAGAGCGACCTTATCGATTATATATTAGTCCTTTTTTAATATGTTAAGTATAAATATAGTAATTTGTAACGACTAACAATTTATGAATAGATACATAGTTGGTGATATAAACTAATGCGGTATTGTATATAGATTTAAAATTTAATGCTGTAATATATATTTGGTTATAAAGTGACAATTTCATAGGTAATCTATTCTGATACTATATATTATATACTGTGTAAATATTAGATCGTAACAAGTAGACAAAAATGATTCCTACTTACCTCTATGAGAATGAGGTGAGTTTATGTACGTATATATTATGACAAGTAATAAAAGTATTTATTTGGAAAATTTTATCATGTCCTAGAATAGAAGACAGCAAGGCTATTGCCACTGTTAATGTTATTTGCAAAAGTATAATTGTGATCTGTGTGTTACTCCCTCAGTAGGTCTTACGATATCTTATGGAATAAAAGAAGAGATGAGCCAATCATTAAAAATTATAATTTAATAATAATAGTTAATAACGCATAATACTAATGAAATACTTTTATAAAGACTGTTAACTAGAATACTTATAGTCTTCATTATACGAGTAGTGTAACTAAAGTTTCATTAGAAGGTCTTTCGGGCCCAAAAAAAACAGTATTCCTTCTAACAATAAGTTGTAATTAATATTAGGGTTACACATGCCGTAAATCGCAGGTAATTAGGCCGGGGCTGTACGTGACGTGTGGGGGTTCAAAAGCTCTTTGTAATGTACACGAGGGTTGAGGCGCGTTTAGCATAGCCTTTGTAAAGGGTTAAGCGGTAAGTAACGTCAGCTTTTACGGGAACTTTGAGTGTTATGTTACGTGACACGTGCATTGCACTACTAAGATAAGGCAAAATATAAATGCAATATACCAACGAGTAAAAATTTGCTTTGCAGAATACCTAATTGGGTATTCTATTAATTATCATCTAAATAAATGTGTACCAAAAAATTCGAATAAGTTACGTTGAAGGATTTAAATTTAAAGTTATTTTGTTTGTTTTCGAACTAATATTTGTATATTTTATGCAAACGTTAAAAAATATTCTTATAAAATTAGAGATAAGAAGATTTACTGGTCCTTTTTCACTATGACAACATCAGATAAGGATTTTTTCCCCAAAATAAAACGTCGCTGCCGTTAAACGTTAACATATATTACAAGATCTGGTTAATCTGCCCATATTGGACAATGGACACGGTCGTGTAATAAAAGCCTATACATGCAAATAGCACATTATAATGTTATCACAGTATAAATGCATATGTGTTTTATAAAAATTTAATTCTTATTATACTTAACATTTATGTTTACCGTATATTGTTTACGCTTCTAGGTTTTGTGTCTAATAGGTTTGAGTCAATCCAACATTCTGTGGCATTTCTTCTGATTTATTAGAAGGCATCCTCTTCAATTGCACATTTCGTCAATATAAATAGTAGAAGTATAAAACTTATGTGAAATTATTCATAATCATCGATTTTATAGTGCGCTGTTTGCAGTGACATATTTCATAGAAAATATATGTCTATATGCTTATATTAAGGTTACCATGATATGGAGAGAAACTTTAATAAGACGGTAGTTGCTGGCCAGGAAATAAACATTTTATTACAGGCAATCTTATTTAGGTTATTGTGTCACTCAACTGATAATCTCAAAAACTCAATTAATATTGCAGTTTACTTTTATAAATAGAGATGTATTTGAATTTAAAAAAAAATATGTGCTTGACCTCCCTCCTCTTTGGAAAATAATAGAATATTAGCATTTTGTCCATATCTTGCGGTGTGGTCGCTAGGCCATAATTTTTTCACTCATCGGCACCACACATAATTGTATATATATTGGATGAAACAGCAGTCTATATGAAATTTCATTATTGTTATTTCTAGAGCTAGCAAGTGTATAATGCCAAAGTAGTAAATAAAGTTTATATTTATATATTAAATCCTAATTAATATTGGAATCGTATACAAAGTGAATCTCCCGAACCACGTTTTTCGAAAATTTACTTGTGAACGGATGACACTATATTATTAGATAAAACTACATAAACTATAATAGGGATGTTGGAGACTGGCTGGCTGTCTGGCATACATAAGTACCTATTTGTTTTTATATGCTCTTTGCTATTTTTGATATTTCTATTATTATGTCAATGACTTATAAATCACTTGGTTGTCAATCTGTAACCGAACATACTGATACTATTTCCTTGTGATTTCTATTTAATTATATTTTATTGCTATCATTACGGGTTTCTCGTCTTTCAGTCCACCCTAATTATTAACATTAACCGTAACACAATCCACAATATACTTTTCTACCACCAGCGGCGTCGAGTATTTGGTTTTTTTCTCCTGTATCCAAATCTAATCCAAATCCCGTATCTAAATTCAAACTAACTAATTGAAGGTTGATTTCATATAAAATTTCAATGTAGCAAATTTATAAGATTAATATTTGTAATCAAACGAAATATCGGATTGAATTGACTTGTTCCGGAATCTTTGCTACTTTGTATAAAATAGTGATTAAATATCCTTCATTCAATGTCTGACCTAAGCAAACAGCAAATTAATTTATATCTTCAATGTTCCCAAAACTTTAAGTTTACAAAGATCAGATTAACCCTGAAAAGTTTGAAACTTTGCAATCTGGAGACATGAAAAGGATATCATTCAGTAACTATCTAATTTTGAGTCAAGTTTCCAACGCTGTCAATTATTTGTCGAATATCAACCAATCAGTTTACCACAGGCTACTACATACTGCTACTTATATACGACTTAAGGAGTATTTACTTTTATCAACGTTGCAAAAAGGTTTAATATTTATACTAATTATTTATTAAGTTAATTTTTACATAAACATTAATCAAAAGAGTTAATCTCACATTATTTATCACATACTTATTTACCGGATGTTTAACTTAGCCTACCTTACCTTATCTATGTGGACTGATAACGCCTTAGGATCGATTTTTTGATCCGCAATCAATTATACTATATAGCTATTTGTTATATTTACCAATGTTAAGCACTATATTTAATGTTAACTATTAAGTTATTTTTTTACCAGTATAAAGGTAACACACATCCTTAAAAAATTTCGAGTTTGCTTGAGGTTACATTGATTGAATATTAATTAAACTAATGTCAACTTTGAGCAATGTTCATTCAGTATATATCACATTGGAAGCACTGCTTCTGCTTCTCATTCTCGTTCAATCACTAAGGTAAAGCAACGTTGGGCACGGTACATTCTTAAACGTGTGTAAATGTAATAATAACTTGACGTTACAAATCATATATGATGGTTTCTCATAGTGCAATTTTCGGATTTGTGGCTCGAAATTAAATTATTTAAAACAATATTGTATCAATTTCATTCGGAAGAAGTGTGAAGTTGAATCAGCATTATCAACTCCACAATAAGGTATAATAATTATACCTTATTTTTGTAATTTATATAACTAGTCGGTAACCGTAGCAAAAATAAAACCTTATATAATTATCATCAGATGAGTTTCTTATTCGTCAAAATAACTGGTATTTTAATTGAAGCACAATCAGCTCACAAATCTATGTTTACCATCTTATTTGAACAAGCATCATGCTTAAATTATTTACCGGATCATTACAATTTCAATGATTTGTCAAACAAACATTAAAAAACATTTTAGAAATATTTAATTGTTGGTTAAAATTATTAATAAATATCAACAAAGAAATTTAGAGTTTTCCCTCCGTAACACATTCATAAATTAAAATTATGCTGATAAATTCAACAAAAAATTACATAAGTTTGTAAGTCCTAATTCAAGACAGTGAACGGCACAAAAGGAAGTTTCTTGGATGTTCTTCAATTTACAATACATTTATTTTGTATTCTGTTTTTATAACTTACAACATTTTTGGTAAAGTCTATAAGACATATAACTCAAGCGACAAATTTTGTAATTACTTTTATAATAGACATTACCCTATATTAATTATTAATGTAAGAAAAACATTAAGTTACAAATTATATAATAGTTATTAGTTAGCTTAACATCTTACTAAATGTTTGTTTTCTGTACGATACTTGTAAAGCTATGTGTTTGCTAATGGACGCCTAGCAAATTCACAAGAGTTGACAAATGTTTACCACGATCGTTAGACCAGGAATCGCCGGAAATCCTTATATCCCTAATTAGAGTGAATTGTCACGTACATTCAGACAAGCTTCTGACCCTTTCTACTGCACGTGTACTTAAGATTAAGGTATCCATTATTGCACTTGCTACAGAAATTTGTACTTCGATAATAAATTTACCTACAAAATTTTATTTAGAGATTTCTTTTATAAGTTTACGTTTTCTATACTTAAATTCTTCTTATTTATTTAACAACCAAAAAGAAATAATCTGGTTCAATAAAAATCCAAATTTGTGATAAATAGGGATCACGTTTTCTACACTAAAAATGGTAATATCATAGGTTTCTTTATTATTCTGCATAGGAAAGAGTATGTATCTATAAAATCTGTGATGTATGGGTTTATGTATATATAGCCTTTGTTATATTTTATTAAAATTGCTTTTAGCAGATCTTACCCATTCATTGAGCTATTCTTGCCTGTTCTAAGTTATATTCAGACACAACCCAACCAATGTAGTTGCTTCGCAATCGACACTGAATAATATTCGTACATATTGCCATAATATTAAATTTATCATAGGCTATAAACTGCAGAGAGAATCATTACTTACAACCTTCGATCATATATTTCTGTGATCGAAGCTTACAACATTAAAAATTACTTTCATGTAATCTTATAGATATTTTTTATGCAATTGAGAGATTTTAATAATAGAAGGTACTTAGTTTAACATGAAATTAGAATTTATTGATAGCAGAACTCGAGATCGAGATCGAGCATGGAAAATTGTGCAATGCTAATGCATATAAATGAAGTTTTTATTGTCTACTAGTGTTTATCTAAGCGTTGTACGCCCACAGTTCTATTTCCTAGATTAGATCCTGTAGCTTGGCTGCAGTTCGCTTTGTATTGCAGCGCAAGAAGTGATTTGATCGTGCCATAGCAATAGATAACATCCCACAAGTACCATTTACTGTTTTGTTTTCTAACTATTATTTTAATTAAGCCGTTTTTAATGTTGCCAAATCTCGAGTACTGTTAATTTAATAAAAGACACCATTTGTCCCCCAACATCGGCATAGCAACATTGACACCTAGTGTTGATTAGTAGGTTAATCTACATTGACGCGCAACACTACCATGTTTCTATCAATTTACATTCTTGTATTTTTTTGTTTGGGTTCACCATTTAAATTTTTATAACGGTGTTATTACGAATAGAGTTTTAAAAAAATGTTAAACTAACTTGAATTTTATTAACTGTCATGAAGCCGTGCAATGGGGGGAAACAACATTGAATAATAATAAGTAGAAACCACTTGTTATGCAATTTTGTGTAACTTTAGTGTCAGCGTTGCCCCAAATCAACACTACAACACAGCACAGACCTATACGAGGTGCAGCCTTTAAGAGCGCATATTTGATTCTAATATCGAACTATTGTCACCTAAAATGTAACTCGCTATATAATTGTAATTTTATTTTAATAAAAGATTTTTAAATAAAGTTTAATTTTTTTTTGGAGCTTCGGTTTATAGACTTCAATAATCATTTCATAATAATAATGTTTTTATCTCCGTAAAAAGTGAAACAAGGAGACGTTATGACTCCTAGCATCATAACATCAACAGTCGCTGTAACCTAAATAAAAAAGCTTATAAAATTATATAAATCATAAAAGTTTTCTAACACTGAAAATGAGGAACGTGGAGCGCCTTTATTAACACCAGATAGTGACTGTTTGTTCACACAATACTTTAGTATTGCAAATACTGCAATAAATACTTAGTTGAATGAACTCTTAACTGCACGTGCACCACACGTTTATCATTTTAAGACTCAAGATGAATTTTAAGATTTATGTAATATTGTGTTATGTTTAGTTTATTGCCGTTTGAGATTCTGTTAGATATTATTTTGTTTTTTGTATGGTGTTAAGAGAAATTATTATTATTTTTGATTTTGAGCGCGTATAGAAACGTGCGTTACGAGTATAGAATATGACGTGTCCGGAATTCGGAACAAACCAGAACATTCTAATTGTAAACACTTACAAACTACGGGAACTGGTTAATATCACTGTATATATAATATAAATGTTACTGGTCTATAAAAATATTTACCTTGACATTGCGTCTCTTTTATAATAAAAAGTAGACATGAGGCGATTGTGATGAATTTCCACCGTCGCCGTCCCATCGTGTTCAAATCTTCAACGTTTCATCACTAAAATAATTTCGTCCGGAGAATTTATACTACGAAAGTCTCTTTTGTATCGAACATCGCCATATTTGGCACGAAGTTTGGCACTTTCATTGATTAGTCTACACCATGTTGGCAGCACCGTCACATCTGAAACAAGAACAACAGAGACGTTATTTTTAATGTCCCAATAAAAATATGCATTACGTAAAGTAGGTAGAGTATATTGTTACGTAACATAAGTCTTGTATATCAAATTTAATTTATATGACAGCATAGTTATATGACATGACTAAATTGCTACGTAAATCCGCCTGCGATTAAACAAAAGAAAAATGTTACATGTGTGTGTGGGGACCGTCGATGGAATTATAATCTCTGATATTCTGTCTGGTCTTCGAATAGCGAGTTTTGGGAAAACCGAGGCGATACAGTGTTCTTAGTTCTTAAAATTACTTGTCATTTTTTTTGGACTACGATGGTGGCAAACAGGCCTACGGCCCGCCTGATAGCATGCGGTTACCGTAGGCTTTGGACACTTGCAATACCAGGGGTGTCACTCGCGTCATGCTGACTCCTTTAAACTCCTCAATTTGAAGAAGCCCTCAGGGAAAACCTCGGCAGGGAGTTCATTTTCAGGGAGTTCGTTCCTCTGAAACCGCACTTTATGCCATTTAGGTTCTAGTGTGTGAGCATGCCATCGATAGGGAGTTCCCTGTCGATGGCGAGCGGTGCGATGATAGAAAGTGGCCGCGAGTATCATATCGAACAATTCCTCGGAACATAACCCATTATATAGGTGATAGAATACACATAAACACGCACAGTTTCTCATAAGACTTAGAGGTTCGATACCGCTTGTGAGCACGGGATCGTCGATGAGCCTCACAGCGCACTTTTGAATCGAGTCTAGACCTTCAAACAGGTGCTCCTGTCTAGAGATTATTCTTTCTTCCGGATATTACTCCACATGGGGACGTACTTGCGATTTATATGGTAGTAGTCTTTGCCCCGGTGTGAAGTGCTGCTTCGCCCTATTTAGCTCGTCCTTTTGAAGGATCAGTTCCTTATCTCGAGAAATGAAACAGGATGTCGTTGATTTACACGGATTTTATAAACACGACTGCTCATTACAATATACAAAATCAGTATGGCCGCACAGCACAGACCTGACGTTCAATGTGACGTTCTTAAAATATAGATTATTGATAACAACAAAATAAAGGTAACAAAATAAAGGCCTTAATTAAAGAAAGCTAACACTTTGGAGCTGGCAACACCAAGGATCCCAACACTTTGTCCGATGGACAAGGGGTATGTCCTGGAATTAATGGAGTTATCGGACTAGATTGTCCCGACCCCAATCGGAAACTCTAAACAGAGTTTTCTTGATTTGAAACACAAGTTCCTCGTCACTTTCATCTACAGCGGAACGAAGGATGTTTGCTCAGTCCATGTAAAACCCATTTCCGGAACTGTCATCTGCATAACAATGTATGCTATTGATGGAAAGCATTACCTAGAAATTCAGCAGAAACGGAGATAGAACGGAGCTTTGCGGGATACCAGCATTTATGCCCATGTCCATGTTAAAACGCAAAACGTCACGTTATCACGGGGCACAACTCAGGAACACAATACTTGGGCACTACCGCTGGTATGCCATCTGGCCCACTTAAAAATTCCAATTTGATAATTTCAATCCGAATAAAACTACAGTTTTAATTATGAAATATATAAGGTAATTTGGATAGTGAAACATATTTTATTTATTCTTACCTGCATGTTTGGTAAAATAATATTTACTTAATTAAATATGAAAAACTATTTCTATAATTTATATCGCCTCATTAACGCGCATATATTATATTTTAAAATGGAAGATTGCGATTGTTCTCAATTTTATTTGGGGTCGGCGCAACCTGACTTCCTTTTCCGCTGTCCTCCATCACTCTCACTATTTCGACACTCATTCCTTCTTCAACATATCAACCTTAACACAGTCCAATCTCTCAATTTAAAATGCATAATTTGCGTGTTATTAAGGCGAATGAAATCTATCTATCCCTCTTCGACGAAGAAAACGAGACTGTGTCAATCGTTCGTGATTCCCAAAGGAATCGTGGAAGGGGACTGAATACTACTTCGCTGACCCACTTTCTTCTATAATTTAGCGCAGTGTAAATCAGCCGGTTGCTTATTAATGATTCAATTTCATAGGCTATTACACAATACCTGTCTATTATTACGTAATAATTAATTATATAGACAATTTTGTATGTAATGTTAAATTATTCGGGGACCATTTGTTAACTAAACTAAGATTAAACTAAACGTAATTCGTCGATTATTTTAGTAATAATATCGCATATTTTATTAATAATATCTCTGTATTACAAATTAAAGAAATGTATAGAAATTACTAACATCAATATATTAGTGCTTGTAATGATCTCTATCCTATTATAAACTTTTAGAAAATTGGTAGAAAATATAGTCTACATAGGTGACTGGCCAATAATAAAAGATATGTTGTGTGTTATCATAAGAACATTCCAAAATACTAAACAAACATAGAGTGGCATAATACAAATTGCTTGTAAATATTATGAAACTATTCTCTTAAATGTACGCAAGTGTGAAACATATAATGTATATAAAATCAAGTGTATTGAATTTATTATTTTTAACCATGCTTAATGTAAAATTTAATTTATACTTTAGAATAATTATGAAAATATATCTTTTCATGATTGTTGCCACGAGAAAATTACAAAGCTGGTACTCTCAAAATCTAGTGAACAATTACTCCATCAGTCGACGTAAGTTTTGCATAGACATACTGTTTGAAGCATTTCTAGGCAAGTTTCGAGATCAGTTCAAAAGTTAGTGCGCCCCGGACAGCACTCACAGACAGGGTTCCGACAGATACAATGTAATTCTGGCTGTTTCATTTTGCTCTTGATTAGTTTGCCACATCGTCAAGACTTTTGAACAAGTTGATTTATTCTCCAAAACTTAGTGTTTTTTATATTGTTGGTTCTCAAAATGTATAATTTTTTTATTGAAACTTGTCATAAGGTCACGGTGCCTAATTCCGGCATACTTTTCTAAAATCTAAATTTGTTTGAACGTAATTAGCAAACCTTCAAATATCTACAAAATTTTAAGTAGCTATCAAAAAATACTGTTATGTAACTTCTTGTAAAAGTTATATTTTTTTCTTATTTCTATCTACTTTTTAAGATAAAGGATATATTTTAAAAACATTCTCACTAGACGGATTTTCCCGCCACACGGGGCAAGTCCGTCATGTAGCAATAATTAAGCCAACAACAAAACGATTTTGATTCTAGACCTATGTAAAACGTTAACTGGCGAATTGCGGTGAATTATATGTCTTGTACTCCTAAAAAAAGGGTCTAGATCTCATTTTATGCGTAAAAATATTTTTTGGGGGCTATTCCGGCATACTGACAAAGTCAGGGAAAGTAAACCTATTTTATACGATGTAGAAACTGTAAAATAAAACTACATTTAATTAAAATCATTTATTGCGGATAGATTAGTTTTAATCAGCTGGCTGAATTTGAATCAGTCTTATTAATGTTAGTATCTACTAATAAAATCAAAGAAACAAAAAATTAACAAAAATAAATACAAAATTAACAAATCTGAAAAAACTCAAATCAACGATAGTACTCACTACAAAAATTATTAACATTATTATTTATGAGGAATAGTCACCGTACAAAATAAATATTTAACTATTAAAGTAGGTATTAAGGAACAAATTATTAAAATCTTTTTTACCAATTACGCTTACTCTTCTAGAATTTCTTTTTCAAGTCTCTGTCTTTTTGTTTTTAAAATTAACATGTATTTGAGATACATTCTTTGTACCAAATTTTATAAGCATTACTTACAAAAAAGAAAAAAATTGTATTCATTAGGATAAGTGACAATGACAATACAAAAACTTCTAACAAGCCTTTTTCATTACCTATCATCACATTTTTTTTAAATATTAGGTGTTTAATAAAAGTTATTATTTTAAATCATTTTGTAATCTATAGCAACTTTGATCCACTACAGATTGAACCTCTATTTAATTTTTGCCAAGTTTTGCTTTGCAAAATAAGAGTAGAAAATAATACAAATTCAATTTTTTTTATACGCTAAGTTGAGTAGGTATAGAAAAAGTACGTGCTACAAGCCAGGTCAATTTCAAATTTTGGCTAAGATAAGTTGATGTATACTGAGTGAGTCATTTCACAAACTTTGGCGACGTTAATTTTTGTCCTAGACTTAAATTATTTCAAAAAAAGTAAATTCTATCATCTTCACACGATAAAATAAAAGTGTTTAAAAGTTGGAAAAATACCCGTTTTTTTAAATCCATTACGAAGCACCTGGGGATCTATTTGCGCCCAGACAACCCCAATCAATCTTGAAAATTCATTTTTTGGTAAAGGGGTGCCCACATTGAGTCTCTGCCACTGTTACATCACTGATACATCTAGTGGTTGTAAAAGATTGCTTGAATGAGCAGGTAATTTTAGTATAGTTACATTGGCTTTTCGTGCTTCTTCTACAATATTCAACCCCAGGTGTGTAGCGTGCCCGTCATAAATTAAAAGGACTGGACGTTCATCCCCGATCAGTGTCAGAAATGTTTTTTTGAAGTAAGCTTCAAAAACCTCCGTCTCCATCCAGCCATTTTTTGTTGCGGCATATGTGGTACCAGGATATGCTTCAGGAGAAGTCCAGGTATCCCAAACATTCTTTGCCTTATAAATAATAAGTGGGGGTGCTTTTTGCCCAGCTGCGCTCGCACATAGAAGGACAGTGGTATTATCTTTGCCAGGAGTGGCAATAATCCTAGTTGCTGCATGCCCTTTAACTCCTACGATCTTAGTTTTTAAGGGATCCTTGCAAAAACTAGTTTCATCCATGTTCCAAATAGCATGTGGCTTATCCTTTAAATTTAATTCTTCAATTTTTTTTTGTAATAAATCAAAATATGGAAAAAATACAAAGGGATCCAATGCAGTTTTTCGGGCATGTTCCATAGCCTGGGGTTTTTTTATTGACAAATTATGTCGTTTTGAAAACGACACAAACCAATCCTTGCCTGGTATGCCATTTTTAAAACAAGTTGAAATATTGTTATGATTGACATATTCACCTACCATTTCTATCAATTCAAGTCTAGTAAGACCAAACCCATGTTTTTCCATTGTATGAATACATGATGCGAGATTCCTTTCAATTTCTGAAGACAGCGCAGTTTTCCTCCCAATAATGCTTGACTTTCTTTTCCTATTAACATGGTCCATAATAGTCATTCTTGGTATTTTATACAGCTGTGCAGCTTTATACCCACTTAATCTCCCATTGCGTACTGATAATATGTCTTCACGGAAGTCATTTTTGTCGTAAGAACCTTTGCTCGTTTTTCTTTTATAATTTCGCAGTATATAAGACGATGTAAGCCATTCTGAAACAAATTATACATTTGGAATTTGTAAAATAAATGAAATCTATAAATGTAATACTAAACTATTTGAAAGTATATTATGTTTTATTATATATAAATTCCAGGAGCAAAAAAGGTTTGCAATGTCTGATTTAGGGAAAATCCGGCATATGACGAATTTACCCCATCCAATGTAGACGGACTTCACCACTTCACGATTTTGAGGTGACGAATCTTTCAGAAACGATTATTAATTGATTAAACATTATACTGCAAAACAATAACACTTCATCTCATAAGCATACTTTAAACTACACATGTAGTACTTTTCCATTACAAAAAATCTAATAATATTATATTTACCTTTGATAAAATGTCCACTTACCTCACTCACTTGTCACTTTCGAAACTCAACTGAACTTCAAATGCTGTTTATTCAATATCTATGGCAACCAATGCCATCTATCCGATATGATTTGAACGAGAAAGCTATCCTGTTTTACCGACATTATATAATGAAAGCCTAAGTTAATTTTGACAAGAGTAATTCGAAGCAGACGGTGACGCCCCATAGACGGAATTAGGCACCGTGACCTTATAATTTATTGATAAATCAATAGAAGAAATATATCTGCTCATTTTTTTTGTGCATTTATTGAGTGTTTAAAAAGAAATTTATATGGAAATATTAATTATAAATCACACATTAACTGTAGAATTTATAAATCAATCGGTAAATTTATTTCTTCTCACGATCTGTAAAGAAATTAAGAAATGTTGATAGCTGTTTCACAAGAAAACGATATTAAACAGAAAGAAAACAGTTATGCATGAAGTAAAATAGCCGTATTCCAATGCACCCGACTTGGAAAAGTTTTCAGCATTGTGCTCAGAATGTGAATTGGAGAAAAATCACATTGTAAACACAACAGATAATTATTTATTACCTAAATGTATTGATAGTAATTTTCCCTAATCTATCGATATCTACCTTCTATCAGTTTCAGGAAATGGTAGAACCTAATAGATAAGGAAGTTAATAATATAAGTATTGTGGTTCTTGTCTCAAGAAAAAGTGGTCTTGACGTTGCTTAGCTGTCAGCAATTATTCCAAGAATTTCTAAATGTGACCAGTTAAAGGTCTGTGACATGTTAATAGCGGGTAAAACAAGGTTTGCAAGCCATATGCAATTATATCACTTTCACGCTCAGGCGTAGCGACAGGTTAATTAATATCCAACTAATAGCCAATTGATACAGCTTTTAATTTAAAATTTCACTCGTTAGCATATTGACATATATTTTTATAAAGTTGATATGTGGCTCTACCACGAGTTTGCTATCGTTTTCGTTAGGTTTTTGACCTACAATAAACAACAGAAGTCATGTCAAATTAATATAAAAAAAATTGTACAATTACACATTATCTAAGGGCGCTGTACAAAGTTTCTATACAATAATTTATGGTGTCGATATAGACTGCAAACGAACGTAAACTCGTGGTAGTATATCTATCACTAGTTTACGTTCGTTTGCAGTTCTTTTCTAAAAAACTATTCAAGGTAGCTTACACATTACTGAGATGTTGTAAAATATATATTTACGCCAAATAATATACATAATTATTGCGTGAAATATTCGAATAAATGTCATAGAAAAAATCAAGGTCATTGAACATATTTTGTTAAAAATAAAGTTTAAAAAATTTACGTCGATTCCATTGTTTACACGATTCATTTACCAATAGCCGTAGATTTCAGAAACATCTTTTAGACCCACTTACCTACTAAACGGTTGGCTCAACATACTATAGATAATTACTGTTCCACAAACTGGTAATTTGCTGTGCTATATATCATACGTTTGATTATAATCTCTGCACAACAATGCATTCGCATAAATATTTATGAGCACTCTAACGAATAATGTAGCATCATCATCAAACAATAAATGAATATTTCTAAAGAAAGAGCAATATGCAATTCAGTTATAAAATAGACTCCAGAGCAAAGAGTGTAACAAAAGTTTAATAAATCTTATTAATATTCAATGATCTTTAACAAATGTGGCTAAACATGATGTGGCTACAGTCACTTAAAGTACTTATTTTTGCTGTACTAACTGTAATTAAAATGTAAAATAATTATTATTTGTAAAAATTGTAACCTACTCTGTAGGCCTAATTACAAGGCACGATGCTAACTTGTGTCAGACGATGTCCAGATACTTAATAGCCAATAATTTTACTATAATTATACCTATCAAAGACTTCGAGCATTCAAGAATTAGTGCTTTCTGGTAGAAATTGGTAAGAAGCGCTCTGGTACCGTTAATCTTTGCAAATATTAGTATGGCCCTACTGATAGTTTCTAATTTTAGAATTTGAAGTTAATCATGACTAGGGATAACAATTCCACAGTATTTCATTTACCGCAGTATCGATTTGTGGTTTGAATCAAATTCACGGCAACTCTTCTTATAAACACTTAATTAAATTTTATTAAATTAACCTGTAATTTTTGTTGTTAAGATTTCATAGCTAAATTATACCTATAACATTAGTTATATGTGTAATTTAGCTATGATATAACACTAGTTTAATACAGCTATTATTATAGTTGTAATAAACTGTGTGTTACTCTCTCTCATACCAAATACAGACAAAACAGTTTTTTAATTATAAGACCTTATAATTTCTACAATCTTCTTGACGTTGACTAGACTTGTTTCACGACAGCATTGTTCGTGAATATGTATAAATTGTTTTAATTGTAAGTATACATACATATAGATGGATAGAGTATGTGGTGTCTGTAGTTTCTCTGGAGGTTGCAGATTTGCTGCGAATCTCATGGCAACCACTTGCCATCGGGTGGGCAGTCTGCTTGTTCGTTAATATACAAAGAAAATAGTATGTCGCTATATGTTTGGTTTTGTTGCTATTTGAAAATTATAACATGAATATGAGTATCATCGATGTATATAATTAATATTGCTGTTAACATAAATGGTAATGATTTTTCTTAATACAATTAGTCGAAACAAGTACCAAAAATCAATTAATAATATAATTAATGATTAATTATAGTATATTGAGCATAACCCAATTGAATAGAATATCACAGTATATTTAGCTTCTATTATACCTAAACTTACAATTTTACATAGATTGAATAACCTTTAAGAAATCTTCTGTTTAATTAATTCTTATACTAACCTTAACAAGTCTTATTATTGACAATGGTAATGATATGTAGCTGTGACATATAACTAATATATGAATGATATTTATAACTATATGTAGCTACGTGTTATAGGTATTGGAAAATTTTTGCTACCAATTTTCAAAATACGCCAGAACTAACATATTTAAAAATGACGCGGATACTGTTTTGCGGGATCTTAATTCCTAAGTACAATTATACCGCGTCAAACGTCAATTCATAGATAGATAAACTTTATCTGACATGCTCATTCGGATTTAAGTGATGCTGATCTTTAAATTATCAAAACAGAAAAGTTTGCCTCAGGGTAAAATGGATAATTTTTACACTTACACCAATTAGCCCAGGCCAAAGTAAGCATTGTTAGGTGTGTGTTATAGGATCTAGAGTAATTGAGATGTAGAGTGATCATAGGTAAGTACTATTTTGATAGAAATATATATGAATACTAGCTGGCCCAACAGACGTTGTCCTGTCAAATGTCTCAAATGTCAAATGTCTCAAATGTCATGTTGTCTCACGTTGTCTCAAATGTTTTTAAATAAATAATTTAGCTGAAAAACAATATCTATATGACCGTATTGTGAATCTAAACCATTCTCAAGCCCCCTGGAATACACACAAAAAATTTCATCAAAATTGGTCCAGTCGTTTAGGAGGAGTTCAGTCACATACACACGCACACAAGAAATATATATATTAAGATTAACAGCCATGACTATAGCACAAATGCTTGTATTCATCACAGAAACATCACCCCACAGAGAATGAAAGTCGGGACCATCGATTCGGCACCGAGGGCTTCAAACAAGTTCGAGTATGTTTACATAAATATCCTGGATATCTATATAGTGTATGTGTACCTGTGGAAAATACTGTAAAAGCAATCCAATAGGAGTGTATTTTTAATGACGCTCTTAAACCAATATGTTTCAAAGCTTCAGCTGGCATAACAAAACTTTCCGTTCGATTGAAAATGTTTTTTTTATTTCATCGTGCCACGTGTACCGGTACTGTGTGGTGTGCTACTAGTGAAACGTGTCATGACGTCACGCGCCGAGATGCCGCGCGTGTGAAAGCGACGTTCCGGCCCGCCGAGCAGTTTCACGTAAACACACCGTGGCTATAGGCATGCATCGACTGTTCATCGACGTTCGATTATCGAAGAATTGTCAAAATGTTTTATAATCTTTATGCTAGTCATCTTGCCTTTTGACTATCGGGTTTTTATAGAGTCATTCATACTTTAATAAAAAATAAAATTCACCTGCATATAACTAATAGAAAATATTTATTATATGCCCAACATTAAAAGTATATTTTATAAATTGTTAGGCAAATTCATTTATTTATACGATCTGAAGTATTTATTTAAAAAAAAATGTTTCAGTAATCATTTGATAAGAAAGCGATTTAGCAAAAACATACTCGTATATGGTATGCATGAAGTTAAATCAGGGTAAGATGTTCTAATGCATCCAACTCCCGAAAGTGTCCGTTCAGTATTATGATTCGAAAATTACGTGATTCTTTATTTATCACATTTTTCATAACAGAATAATTATAATATGTGTTTATATATTAAAAATTCTTCAAAAAGACTTTCTTTCCTTTTCTTTCTTTTTTTTAAATTTGAGTTTATTGTCTGACGATGATGTTCCGAAACCGGTCACAATAAATATAAAATATTATATAGTAGTGGAACTAGTGAAAAGTAGTGTTTTATTAAGATTAACATAGTAGATGACGACATTTTATAATGCTAAAGGGATACAGACTTATCGATGTATATTTTTGTTATCTAAAATTTGTTTTCAATATTTTATACGCTTTTGGTGCTTATATGGATTAAATGGGATGGGATTTATTTGTGTATATTCAAAAGTGGAACATGAGCGACTGACCGTCCGTGTTTAATTAAACCGTTTTTAAAAGGCAACATTTCGCAAGAATTCGCATTCCATTCATTTGATACAAAACGCCAGCATCCGTCGTAAATAATGCGAGCGAAAAATTAAAGGCATGAAGGATGAGTCTCATGATAAAATATGACTTTTTATGGACGCTTACATCATTACTCTTCGTAGTGGAAGGGCCGTCTAAAGATTAATGAAATAAATTTTATCGTATTTAGTTGTGGCCAGTGACAGCGGCGTAATGTGTCGTGAACGCCAGCTCCCTCGACGCTGTTCGTGACTGAAAGATTCAACGGCGACTAATATCATGACGTTACCTACGCAACCGTGAAAAAAGATTTTTCCAAAACAAGTATCGTGTACAGCATTTAGCAGCTTATATTTGTGTAGGAATTTGTGCTCACACTTATTTATTTATGAAACAAGCAGAGAGGAGCAATAATTAAAAAAAAAACCGGCCAAGTGCGAGTCGGACTCGCGCACCGAGGGTTCCGTACAAACCTGTAAGGTTTACAAAGTTCGTTCATTACGACAATCGAGTCATAACTATGGTATTTTTATTGCAAAATGAAATTCATAACATTACAATGGGGAAAGATGGAGGAGCATAAATTTAAGACAAAGATCTCTTTATCGTTTAAGTAATCCTTTATTTTATATTTTGCGTTGACTTAGATTTTTTTTTTTTCACGGTTTAAAGGCAGTTAGATCTAAGTATTTGATATGAATTTCAACTTGATAACTCTACGCGTTCATGAGGAAAAAAGTAATAAGTTTATATTTATTAAAACATATATATTTTGTAATGTAACTAAAAATTTAAGGTTTTCGGAATTCTTCCTTTATGTGTGCTATAAAACGTTGCTTCATGCCAAATTTCAAGATTCTAGGTCGACTGGAAGTACCCTTTAGGTTTTGATTCCCTTGCGAGTACTTGCGAGTTTCAAAATATGCAGCTTAAATTGCTGTTTCTTTTGATTGCGTTGACATAGAAGTTTGATTTTGTTACAGGTTAAAGGTATTATAGACCTGAGTATTTGTTATGAATTTCAATTTAATACCTCTACGCGTTTATGAGGGAATGGGTAGTAAGTTTAAAATTATTAAAAAAAAAAAATATTATGTGATTTAACTAAAAATTTATGGTTTTCGTAATTTTTCCTTTATCTATGCTATAAGACGTTGCTTCGTACCAAATTTCAAGATTCTGAGTTCACGGGAAGCACCCTGTAGGTTTTGATTCCCTTGCAAGTGTCGAAAATTTGCGGCATAAACGGCTGTATCTTTTGATTGCGTTGGCTTAGAAGTTTGATTTTTTCACAGCTTCAAGGGACAGTAGACCTGAGTAATTGATATAAATTTCAGCTTCATACCTCCACGCGTTCCTGAGAAAAAGGGTCTTGACAGACGGACGGACAGACGGACAACAAAGTGATCCTATAAGGGTTCCGTTTTTTCCTTTTGAGGTACGGAACCTTAAAAACATTTAGATTAATTCAAAAACTACCTTATCTAAAAATATTTTTATTATAGCAGTCTAGACGTGGCAACGTTAAAAGATAAGGTATCGAATCATAATCAGTAATTCCTACCACATCCTATTTTTTTATTATTTTAACTTTTTTGTTCTATATTTTTAGAAATTTAGCACCATATTTTACTTATTTATAGGTGATTAAATCAATAAGCTTTGTCTTGACATTTTATAGTTAAATAAACCTTATTGATATATATATATATACTAGCTTTCTGCCCGCGGCTTCGCCCGCGTGGATTTCGGGATTGGGTGTATAGAGGGTTAAGGGTCATAGCTTTTGCCCACGGCTACATATACGCGGAAGTCGGTTTATGGTGCGAAGATTTTATCGCGCTTCCCGTGGGACTATCCGTTTTTCCGAGATAAAAAATGCCGCAAAACTCCTCAAGAATCACTCTATCTATTGATGAAAACCGCATAAAAATCTGTGCAGTAGTTTTTGAGCGAAGCCTTTATTGCGCATCCCGTGGGATCTGTCGATTTTTCCGGGATAAAAAGTAGCCTATGTTACTCGGGGAGAATGTAGCTTTCCAAAGGTGAAAGAATTTTTGAAATCGGTCCAGTAGTTTAAGCGTGAAGAGGTAACAAACAAACAAACAAACAAACAAATAAACAAACAAACAAACAAACACACTTTCGCATTTATAATATTAGTTGGGATATATCAATAAGGTTTATTATATATATATATATATATATATTATATATATATATATATATATATATTACACCATCATTACTTATTTTCTCTGAAAGTTTACTGTAATAACAGTCTCTAATACTACATACTCTAATACTACGAATACTTTATTCATAAAAAATATTGTGTTGTTTTTAAATGCTTATATATTGTACATTATTTATATTTATGTGAGTCAACATAATCGAATGATGAAGAAAAGAGCGATGAACCACCAACACCGAAAAATCTCTTGAAGGTCGTCAGCCTCTAAATGCTTGTCTATTATATTTTGACTAAACACTGGTCCATACAGATACGCAAATCTATTAACCGGCTTGCCTCAAACGCGGGACGGGACACACACGACAAAATGCCGGCCGTGAGAATGTTTCGTCACTTCACAATAGAGTAATTTGAATTTGCCCCAGACATGCTTGGACGTAAGCTATTTGCATGTACGAGACCGCTTTGTTGTGATGTCAATTGCTGAGCAATTAACGAAACATTTGATGTAACTTTTCGGAGGTCACGAGAATAGTTGGGACGGTGAAGTCTTTAGCTTACAGATGTTAAGTTTATGACAATAAAGAAGTACTTACTTTTTAAACAAATTTATTTATTAGACCAAATCAGGTTACAATGTTAGGTTAGGTTATTTTACCAACAACAACAACAGGATAAGAACAACACAACTTGATGAAAATTCGTAAAAATAACATATAATAACTATATACAGTTATAGACTAGACCATTTAAAAGATTTGAAATGAAATTACTAGGAATAACATAACTATGCATCTTATCTCACAAGTTAGCAGTCTACATACTATAGTTTTTGTAGGGGTTGCAGAATTACAGAAAGAATAGTATAAACTACCGGAAATTATTACCACTTAATTATTTAATTTTATCATTTCATATAAAATAACCAGACATTCATACTAAGGATGGAATGGAAGGAATCCATACTAAGGAAAATAGTACAGATTTTAATATTCCAAATAGTAATATTCCAATCAATATCAAAAGTAGGATTCTATATTTATATTCAGGCTGGCCAAGTTGGTGTGAAGTTGAAGCGTCAATAGATTCCTTTAGGAGTTATTCATTCTGATTCCACACCACCCAACCCTCATTAGGGCAACGCGGAAAGCTCCGAATTTGCTCAGTAACAGAAACGTATAAAAGATTATTTGATTTCGACGATCCATTTGGGGGACTGATAACAAATTTATGATCAACAATCAAATTCGTGCGCGTACATTTTTTTTATAGACTTGATGTTTAAGGTGATTTTAAATTCCTCACAAAACATTTGTTTCACAATCTTTGTATATTCACTCGAATTATCCTGAACTATGTATATATTTCGAGAAACTAATGAAATGTATTGGAGCGGCAAAACATTGCTTTTGATATGTACTTACAGTACTTACAGTTAAGGTTTGAAAAGGAGAGAGAGCACTTTTGTAGAGCTTGAAGAGTATTTTTAGCACTAGAAATCAGTTTTTTAGCATCATGTATACTGTACCCCACCTACCAAAACTGTAGTGTATATCGTAGTTCGTTGGAGAGTACTTAACATTTCAATACTATATAATAATAACATGACTTTTAATATTGTATAGCCAAAGAGACGGCACATTGATATATTCAATCAAATCACCGAAAGTAACATCACGTAACGATTGCCATCTCGAAACCAACAATACGTAGCGGAGTGACCTTAATTGTTACTTATTGGAAACTACACGGTGTTATATGACTGAGGTCACCGGAAACGGACAGACTTGTCGGATGTACCCGCTGAGACTATAGTATGATACGAAATACGATGTTATTGATGGAGAATTAGTATCAAGCTATTGTTGTATTGAAGCCAATAACCTATCTCTAATTGCAGAACATTGTTCGGTTTAGTCACTGAATATTTGTGAATCAAATTTCTATCACTTGTTTTGCTCGCAGTTTCTTTACATGATTGAATCAGAAATGATAATATCCGAAAATGAACCATTGTCACCGACATCTTCTCGAGTGTCACCGTACTTCGGACACGGCAACCTGAGGAGTCGAGTGGAGCCTGATGGACACGCTATTACTGTCAATGAGAAGTCAATATAATGGTCAAACAATGAGGGATTCTGGTTCTCTACATCTGAGATTCACGTAGATGAGAAAACCAGTTGAATCCGGGGCGACTGAACAGAATTTCCCTCATGATGAGAGAAGAGGTCATTACATTCAAAATTGCTACGACGACGTTTCTAACGTATACGTACATTTCGGTTTTCAGTACAAAAGGCTGTTCAAGAATAGCTTAGGTAAGATATGTCCGCTAAAGACGATATCTCAGTCTCGATCAGGGAAAGCAAGGCCACGATAAATGTCTCTAGATGGTGGTGAACAGAATTAAGATTAGAGTGTTATATCGTGATGTTCCAAAACTCTAACACTAACTTACCGTCTTATGTCCTGATTGCCCCTGGCATAAGTGCGGTTTTGCCTCTTAACGTGTGATCTGGACTGCCATTCTCAAATGCAGCGAGTCCAAAGTGTAGATGCCCAGAGTGAGACTCTTCAGCACTAGCAGAACACGTGCTAGGTTTTATTATCCTATAAGCTAATTTGTATTCCAATAAATATAACATCTCTTTAATTTCTTTAGCAACCGGCTTAAAATGCAATCAATCAAAATTAACATTTCGTTATTTAGCCTGAAAAGGCTGAAATAATTGAATTTATGTAGGCACGATACCGCTTAAACCTATTTGCATTTTATGAATTCTTAATTTAAAATATTCTCGATTAATCGACCTCTGTTTCGTTTAACTCAAACAAAAGCCTATCGAATAGCTACAACGTAGAAAATTGGTGATTTATTTAATTACAAATATAAGTTAATTATTTTATTTTATATTTTAGTTTTGTTTCTAAAGGTTCTCTGCTATGTTTGTTTTGGCAAAAGTGAGTTAGTGACGTGAAATCTCTGTCAAACCATATACTCTGGTAAACGTACAAAAACGTATAAATTAAGTACAACGTATATTTTGATTTTGACTTTTCGACGGAAGAGTTTCAAATTAGTTACAACTCTGTAATATAAGTCTCGGCAAAACCTGTCTGCAGTAGATAATAAGTTTGACCCTTAAGTGAAGTAAATGGTAATGTGTTATCATGTGAAAAATAATTAAATACAATTATGGCAATGTCACATATACGAGTATTCAGAATAGGAAAAAAATCAATTTAAATTTGTTTAACAATGCATTGTCAAATAAATAATATAGTTATCGAAAGAAAACTATACAAGGATAATTGGGAAAAGTATTTATGTCTTATCTACTTCTGCCAGAAGACACTATGGATCCAATGTTGTGTTCCAGTCCGAAGAATAAGCTGGCAGCATTGCTAGATGGCGTGAATTTACACCTTGTCACAGGTTGATAACGCAGACTATGCTTCTTATGTGTATAAGTATTTCTTCTTCTTAGTTGTATAAGTGGACCACCTGTTCATTAGTCAGTATAAGCTATAAAAAGTGATTGCATATTTATATAAATATTTAAATGTTCTAACTAAACACGCCGTACATTATAGCAGAATACACACACCAAAAATTTTAATCGATTAGTTACCCAATTACATTTTTTTTCCATGTCAAACATATGTATGTTGTCTACAAACTTTTGTGTATCATTAAGACATCAATCTTTGGATAAGGATTTAATTCCGTAAAGTTTATGACGCATACGAGGATCTTTTTAGGGACACTTTTCGAACCTGAAATGTCGACAGTATTATTCTTTAATGTTGTTAGTTAAGAATCAATGAGATCGGTGTCACTTAAGCTGGCCTTTTGTTGAAGACCTTTGTAGTTCCAACGAGCTAACGAGCTGTTAAAATATTACGTTTCGTTTTAGTGAACTCCAAAGCTTCAAAATACTTCAAAGGGTCGTCTTTAACAAGTGTAAATAAACGAGGTCTTACAACGACGTAAATGGTACATTTTTAATAATAATGAATGCGAAAAAACTTTGTTGATTTTGTTATGTGTTATGTTTCTTAATATTTTGAATTAAGCTTCCAAACGGCATTCATAATATTTGTTTTGGATCGGTACATACTTATACAAGCATTTTATTGTTATATCACTGTATTTTTTATTTCTATTAATTTTGGTTTTTTCTTTCCCGGAATATTTGTAAAATTGCTTTTATTATTTGTGGATTTGGTTTAAATTTTTTGCTGTGTTGTGTAAGTAATAAAAGTATTTTGTTTTTTTTTTCTTACTGGCGCGAGTCAGTCAAAACTGGAAATATTTATTTTTATACTATTGAATACTGTTACTTTTTCACCACTAGATTCGCAAACTCATATACTGATATAAAATATACGTTTCACAATTTGATTGCTACCACTTACTAAGTTCGTTATTATACCAACAGCTGTTTACATTCAAGCAAATTCATTCAAGCTATATATGTAATTATGGGTATATATTGCAATGTTCACAGATTACATAATAAGTACTTCCTTGAAAGAGTTCTCAATAATATTTAAAGCTACCTTCATGCCAACTTAGTGAGATCTTTCAATTAAATCAATGTCATCGGTTTCTTTATATTTTTTTCTAATATTAGGAACAACCACAAAGAGGATTTTGTTTTCTGGCTTGACTTTACTTACCAAAAAATTCAACCCTTCATTGTAATATATAATAATCATTATGCTGCGAAATATTGAACAAAATTTTCAATAGTTATAATATTTGTTAAACATTGATTATTTAAAAAAATATTAATTTCTTTTCATTCATAGAGTAAGTCACGTTAATCATATAAAGAGAAATACAATAATAACTTATGATATGATTTCAATAAAAGTTAAAGGAGAACCAAAGTGAATCTATGCGAGAAATACAAAACAGGCATGTCCAATTTTATAACCGTAACTAATATTATACTTGTCGATTCTTTGTTTTATGGTATAACAGTAACAGGCCCTAGAGCCGGTACGAACTTATGCAAAAATTGCAATGGCTCCCGTGCCGTTACGCACGAGCTCACATAGCTACGCTGTAACAAATAATAGAAGGAATTAAAGACGCGTTTGTATCCACAACCATTACAACATAGGGTCTCGAAATATCTATTGTCTGTCGATATACTTCGTTTGTGGGTATTACATGCTTATAAGTCTTTGTCACCTTAAGGCCTTTGGTTTTAAATGATAATGATAGATATACAGTATGACTTTTGATAAAGTGCATAAACGAACTTTTTAGAAAAGAGTTTACCTTGTTAAAATTGCAGAAAAATCTCAATCAAAGTGCTCGTTGAACAACACCATAAACCTTTAATTACTAAATAAAGTAATTAAATACTTATTACACTAAAAATTGTTTTGTGCAAAAATGTTGTACCGGTTTGGTACTGGTGGTATAATATACCTACCGACAAATCCGACAGACTAAAACATGAAGAATTCGTAGTAAAGTTGCCCAATGAAAGTGTTATAACTCTGTAACAACTACTTAACACATACCTACTTTTTGTGGAAAGTTATGTAATTTATTCAAAAATAGTAACGAACACTTTACTTGTCTTAATAACATTATTCAACGAAAACGGAAGACAGAATTAGGTATATAATTAATGCGAATTTAAATATAAATTAATGTTAAATGATATCTGTCTTAAAATCAATACTTTTGTTTCGCATAATATATCAATTATAATACTGGCAATTGATTTAATTTTTTGTTGCACTATAATAGTCACATGTTCAGATTCAAAGTAATTATTATGTAAGTAATAAATTGAGTAAATTAGTTATATACGAAGTGTATAAAAATACATATACGTACGAAAAAAATAAAAAATATAGTAGGACTAAAATCATCATTTCTGACGCATACCAAAGTATTCCATATGCCGATTTGATTAAAATTTTACTACAGACTTGTCAACGAATCGTTCATGCTTGTGTAGCTATTTTCGCCGGATCTAAATATTTCTCTGGCTTGAAATATTCTATACGTACGAGGAATCCCCTCAGCTATGTTTTATTTATTATTTCTTGTAATATAACGAAGAACTTATTATCAGGTTGGATTTTTACTTATATTTGAAATTAACAAAATGAAGTCACCTCTCCACACCATTTGATATATTACTATAAGAATTGATGTGATAAAAAATGTTAAACAAACAGTAATAAGCGCAAGTCGAGAAACTTTGATATACTTTCTGGTCACGAATTGATAGCTGCAACTTTATCAACGATTCGATTTTGAGTATCATATGCTTAATTTCATACACGATATTGTTATGTATTTAGATAACCCAAGATAAACGAAAAACGTAAAAAAAAGTAAATTCGAAAAACCATGTCCCTCGTAAACTACACAATAATCATTAAACGTCATTCTTAACATTTTTATACGTCAGCACATAATGGTAGTGATACATCAGGCCTACCCAATTTGTCACGTTGCAAATTAAGCGCACATCAGAATTGCCTGTGACAAGGTAATTTATATGTAATTTGTTTTTTCATCAATAAAGTCTGACCTTTCAAATCCCATTAACAACCAATCAGTTCGATGAAATCACAGTATAATAATATATTTATTTGGATTCATTACTTATTCTGTATAAAAATAACATTTGTGAGGCGAATATTTGTCTATACTGTTAATTTAATAATAATGCTAAAGATTACATAAATTATAACGCATAACTTTAGAGGAACGTAGACATTTTCGTGACTTTATTTTCCTTTCTACGACAGTTTTTGTGTAAATATTATTGCTTAATATAGTAATAATAGAAACTTACAAAATATTTTTCCGCCTGCGGATTTTTTAGCTTTAGAATCAAATTTTGTAGGGCCCGCATAGAATATTCCTTGTACCAATGCCAATGAAAAGGTCATAGATTTAGATTTATACTGCAAATTATTATATATTGAGTCTAAAGCAAGAAGTACAAAGAAAGCGGCCGGAATCGATTAATACAAAAGGGTTTGATTCAATAATAACGCTAGACCACACATTTTATTCACTCAGCAAAAATTAAGAGTTTGCCTTGGAGATATTTCGTCCCCCATATAACCCTGATCATATGCACCTTCATATTTTCATATATTTCGGTCTCTTCAATATTCTTTAGGTAGTACCTATATTCTTTAGGAATTAATGTCTCCTTCCAAACTTACTTCCAATGTGATTTCCAAATTTACTTGTTGATTTTTTTAATCACAAGTCTCAAAATTTATATAACAACAGAATCATGAAACTTTCCACGAAATGCCAAAAAATCGCTAAATCTGGCACCTATATTAATTAAGCTTAAATCCATACTAATATTATAAATGAGAAAGTGTGTCTGTCTGTTTGTCCGTCTTTCACGGCAAAACGGAGCGACGAATTGACGTGATTTTTTACGTGGAGATAGTTGAAGGGATGGAGACTAATGGATGGATCCCACGGGATGCGCAATAAAGGCTTCGCTCAAAAACTACTGCACAGATTTTCATGCGGTTTTCATCAATAGATAGAGTGATTCTTGAGCAAGGTTTTGCGGTATTTTTTATCTCGGAAAAACGGATAGTCCCACGGGAAGCGCGATAAAACCTTCGCGCTATAAACCGACTTCCGCGCATATCTAGCCGTGGGCAAAAATACACTGAGAGAAAATTATTGTCATTGTATCAAAAAAACTTTAACCCCACACAACCGTTTAAGGCAAATTGATATAGATACAAAGTTTTTATTGTCAGATGTTTATTGTGATTATAACAACAACATTTATTAGCAATGTTAAACGTTGTTACAAATACAATTTTTATTAACAATGTGAACTTTGTTCCGGGTACAAGTTTTTGTTGTCAATTTAACAACAAAAACATTGTTAAGTTCCCCCCCTACATTTACCCCCTAAATTTGCAGTTGCAATCAAGTGCAGGTACTAGACCTGCACTTGATTATACATTTTGACTGATTTTGAAAAGTAGTTGCAGAAGGTTACAAATCTACCTTTTAACGTAAGTTTCTTTGCTCAGGTTGGAAAGTTTGCTCAGAGCACATATTTAGCAAATAATTTAGGGTTAGGACCGCTGAGGTAAGCAAACCTTATGGGTAACAGGATAACAAGGGTGGTACTTACCCAACATTTTATTTGTCAGATGACTAAGTCCGGCATTTATTAAAAATACCCTTAGAGCCTCGTCGTCCATATTGAATATCTCGCAATTGTCACTCATTAAAATAGTTCTCAAAGTGGTTAAAAACCTATGTGATTTTTGATTCGTAGCACGTAACCGGTACCGATATACTGATTTGGTCCACCAAAGGAATTATAGCAATTTATTGTAATCCTATCAGGTGTTTAAACCGCTAAAACGAAATGATATATTCACACGCGCTCAACGATCACAGGCAAATGAAACAAAATCAAAATAAAACTTCGATCAACTGACAAAGTTCGTTAAATCATTAGCTCCCCCCGCCGCCAATTCATGCCACTTACTTTGTCAATACGCCAAAGTTAATAATTAAAAATGTATCTCAGCACAAAAGGCACTTTGCTATTATTTTCTTTTGTGAATCAAACAATTTTAAATTTTGATAGATCTACAAAATATGGAAATCGTTGACAACGTAAAGTTGCGACAGTGTTAATAATACTATAACTTAAATAAAATGACAAATAACGTATTGTCCACAGATTCATAAAAGTTTGACAATAAAAACTTTGTGGCCATAGATAAATTAATTTATATTCTTTACCTATGTATTTTGATGCAAATACAAAAAAATATTGACAACGTTTTTATTGTGGCTTTGTTAGCTATATTTTTCCTCAGTGTATGACCCTTAACCCTCTATAGACCCAATCTCCAAAATCCACGCGGGTGAAGTCGCGGGCAGAAAGCTAGTAAACAATAAAAAAGTATTTTGAGTTAGCATGTAAAATTTAAAAAAACATTACCCCAATGTTATTTATTTAATATAATAAAACGTACAACTGCCTCTTGGTCGTAGTAAATGGTAAATGACTTCACTAGCAGTCGTTCCCTTTAAACTGGTAAACAAGAAAACAAGCCAGCTTTATTCACAGCAGAAATAAGTAAGATAGATTGATTCTGCCCCATGGCTTATGTCTCTAGTTAGTAAATATAATCATTATTACTTAGCGGTTGACATCACTAATACTAGTTAGATATTACAACGATTAAATCCGTTCCACAGACTACCAAACATCACCAGCGAAGGCCGTCTGATAGTGAAAGTATTCCGCTAAGAGGGGGCAAGGTTGTGAGGCAGCGGCCTTACATGCACAGACACATTGAGTAATAAGATGATAAACAAACATGTGATTGACAGATCATTTGTTCTTTTTCTCATATTTTTATCAAAGCTCAATCTTATCAAAAGCTTATCAAAACATACTCAAATAGTTTGACCGATTATTTCTTGCGATGATGTGGATAATTAAAATATTTTTTTACTTAAAATGTTTTTTTAAATATTATTGTTGCTTATTGCAGATAAGCTAGTGGCACATCTAAAAATAAGCGTTAACCATCGCTTATTTAAAATGCCTACTGCCTACCTGGAAAAGTCCGGTTTAAGCCTCGTTTGAAATTATACATATTATAGCGCACACACACTTCATTATCATCGCTCATATCCGTCTCCACTAAAGGGCACAAGTCTACCCTATCTATGTTGGAATATAGCCCTTAGTCACATTGCTTCACGATGACTTCCTTTCAATTCGAGAAACGAGAAACACATTGGTACATAGCAGGATCTTCGGATCCTATATTAGTCTAGCGATACACGAGACTAGTACTGGGGTCACAGCGCCACCGACGATTCTTGTGCGTGGATTGAGATTAATGGAAAGCGGTTAATTTCTGGTAAGAATTTTGAATCTGTAATAGATATATAAAAATAAATAAATATATGAATGTATTTAATAACAAAGAAATAATCAAATAATCCTTTCTAATATACTTTTGAAGGACCACACCGATCCAGAGCATTTGTGTAATTTTTAACAAATCTGCAATCTACCTTTTTTTTTCCCTGAGGAAAATGCATTAAATTGTATACTCCGGCTGTGGCGAGCCGACGGTTATATGAGGTTCTTCTCCACAGAAGGGGGAGGCCTACCCACTAAGGCCTCAGGGATGGCCTTCCTCAGACATGTAGGGAGTCCCCGGGAACGCCAAGCGACTTCCGGGAACCCCCAGCCTCCGCTCCCCTGCCGATAATCAAATCAAAATAATCTTTATTCAACATAGACCTTTACAGGCACTTATTGACGTCAAAACAAAAAAAAGAGCTTAAAAAAAACAAAAACCTTGTCCGTATGTACGAACAAGGAAAAAAAATGACTCTACACCTGTTCGGAAATCGGGAGAGCCTTCTCGAGAAGAACAGGTAAGAAATGACGCCCCCCGACCACGGAAGGGGCGTGGGCCCTCCCGGGTCGCCGTATCCGCGGACGCGACTTCCTCGCGCCCGCAGGCGACCCGCGGAAATCTGCAGTCTCTCCAATATGCCACTCGTGGTTCTTGCTGCAACGACCAATTTCTTTCCTTTTTAATTCTTATTTTTATGCTTCCTGATCCGACCAGACGAATAAACATCGAGAACAGTCCTCTCCATTGCCCTTTGAGTGACTTTGAGCTTAGTTGTGACGACCATTGAAATCGGTCGTGTATAATTGCTGTACGTTATCACTGGCAGTACCTATCTCTTGCGATTAACGTTAGCTCTGTTTCGGAGGATGAAACGCATATGCCTCTTCTCTCTGCATCATTTCATACAAGCGGCATAATTTTGAAGTAATCGAGTATTATGCTAGGTCTGCTATAGTTTCAGCCATAAGAATGGTGTCAAAAGTTAAGGAAAGTAAAACGCATTACTCGTTTTTCTGTAGATATTCAGACTTCGCCAGTCAAGGATATACCAAATGTTAAATCAATTTCTGTTCTCATACTTAGACTTGGTACGGTCATGAAGTCATAGAACCTTGTAAAAATGTAAAATCAAACCCGTTTTTGATTATTCAATACATTAATTAAGAGGAACTTTGTATTGTATAGTCAAATGCTATTCTCTGCTTTCTTAATCGCCACAAAAAAAAAAAACGAGACATACTATAATGATTAGCAGAGTATATTGTCGTAACGTCAACATCAAAGCTATTAAGGACAAGTTCTCAATGATTTAAGATAAGTGAAATTTGAGACTGATGAATTTGCGAAGTACGTATCTAATAACTTTCCATTTCTATTAAATGTAATTGGTACTAGTATTCGCAACTACTCATCTATGAAATTCGAATTCATCTCAGTTTACTAATAACTCGCCACTATATAATTATGACTTTCCTATTTAAATGTTGTAACGATTTATATGTTGTTGAATTAATTGTCACAATATTATATTCATTTATCGTCATTGGTTTTTTTTTGAAACAGTTTCTTTTGTAGGAATTTTTCGGTTGTGAAAATTATCCTATATAGTAGTAGGATCAAACGATTTCCATCAACATTATGTAGTATTTTTAAGTATTTTGTCGCTGGAGGGGAGACTGTTGTTACTGAGGGGTTGGAGTTTTGCTGAATGTTGCAAACCTTACACGAATATGTAAAGTGACTGTAACCACTTATCATCAGGTGGGCGGGCAGTCTACTTGCTAATATATAGTAAATTTTTTTTTTACCAAAAATTACCTTGAACATCTCAAACTCAAATTTTACTTTTTCTTAATTAGTAGTATCCATTTAAATTATAAATATATCAACACAACATTGTTCAATGGTGTAGAAAATATAAAAAGTGAATCTGTAGACCAAAGGTATCGAAAATATACAACAAAATCAAAATAAATATTACACATAATTTGGAATAACTAATCCTCAAAGATTTTGTGAAATCACAATTAATTGCTTGTATTTCCACCGATTATAGCTAAAGTAAGCTTTTTGGAATTTTTTCGTAACTGAATGCGATCCGGTCGCTCGCGTACCGACTGTTTCAAGTTTATAATCGCAGTTTTTTTGCAATGCAGTTATAAATTTAGGGTGCTTTCCTTTACTTATGCTATATGACATAGTTTCATGACAATTTTTATGATTTTAAGTCAACGGGAAGTAGGTACCTTTTAGATTCTGGCTGGTTATTTGTAACGCGTCGTCTGATCGACAATCCTCATGGAAATGGATGACTTGATCAACCAAAACAGAATTATGTTTGGTGTCAATATCTCTCGGACAGTAAAGTTGCCAAATAATTATGCTTAAAATAAGTTACAAATTAAACAGATTAATTTGTTTTAATAAAATTTATAGATCTAATCTAACCACGAGAACATAAAAATTAAAACATAAGTGAACAAACTAATGTTATTTTGGATTGTAAATGGAGCAAGATTTTTTTTTAATTACACTGTAGTTTGAATTTCTGCATCCATATTATTTTTTTTGTCAAACATAACAAATGGACGCTGACGTGCTTTAGTACCGGCTTCGATGCAAATTTTTACTAAAAAGAAACAACTGTACGGAAGAGCCCGCCACTTAAATGTCACTTGATCACCTTCTGTTCCAGTCGAATGAACCTGTATCGAGTAACATAAATAAACCTAGTTTTAATTTAATCAACAAAATCTTTGAGGAGTTGTTATCTTCGGGTATCATTAATACAAAGTAAGGTTGAGAATTCCAAAATTCATCTTTTCTTCTTACCATGTTTGTGCTTGTAATTGACAGTCCGTCAAATTTAATAAACTGTTCTGTATTTCCGCACCTACATTCCATGTTCGGTACACATTTAATTTTCGCTCTGTTGATTTTACGTATTGAATCGTGAATTTTGTTCTGTGTTGACGTAATTCTTGTTTTTGTTTGTTATCGTTTTCGTATTTCAGTTTTGTTCTCGTTCTCCGATGAGCAGATAATATTTGGTATTATAAGATATACATTTTGTGGGCAAAGAAATCAACTAAATATTTTGTATAGAAAATTAATAAAGGTTCATATATTAGTGTGACTATAAAAGATCTACAAAACACCTTTCCAAAACTGTTTTTTTTTTCTGATACCAACAGAAATCCCAAAATTGCGACAAAATACCGCCTCACATTTTAACTTTACGCATAAACGCTACCAAATCAATTAAATATGCAAGACTCCAAGAACAAGACAAAAGCAGCGGGTGCACGTGAAAGCCCGTGGCTCAGGTGTCCCGGGAAACATTTACGGACATCGAGGAGAAGCACGCGGTGCCACGCTACTGACTCTGAATTATAAAACAGGAGGTCACGATGGCTTTAAAACGCTCATCGGGGGACACGGAGGAATGCAAAGTAATGGCTTGAATATATAATAGATAGGCAGAAGTTTCGGGACTCCAACGAATTTTCTATTTTGTTTAAGTTTTTCTATTTCTCTCACGACTGAACTGGATAATATGCGTTGTGAAATTGACTTCATGGTGCTGGTATTGCTGGAGAAATTCGCGCCAGAGTCGTCTGCTCTGATACTTTAATCTTTTATATTATTAATAATATGGTATTATTGATAATATGATAACTCTAGCTTACCGTCAGATCAATAGTATTTGTCAGGCTAAAAGCATGAAAAATCGCTATATAGGTGAAAATGCTAAGCAAAATATTGAACGACCGCATTGTTACGGGTTCAACCGCAAATTATGTAAACGCCAATGCTCTGGTTATCAAATTAAAGTTTCCCGACCAGTTCCAATTAGTGGAATAGTCTGAATTCGCTGCAGCGAAATATATTGAACAATTTTTTTTTCAAATGGGAAACTGGCTGGATACATTCGCCATTGAACATATCAATTTTTGCTTTAAGTCTCTGTCCTTTCCCGCAACATAAAAACATCTGTCTGGTTTTTGAAACGGAAACTCCAAGCTTCCCAAGTACCAATGTGTTTTTATACTGAATTTTAGTATGTATCAGACGCTCTTATGACGAATAAAAACAACGTGAGGAATACTATTTGCTACCTGCAACGAACATGGAAGATGTATGTAAAATAGATAAACTCGCATTACGCAAGTGAAAGTCAAAACACCTTACTTTGAGGAATATGAGCTGATAATTATAATAATAGATATTCACCTACAGTTTGTTCTTAGAAGACAACTATACTTTAAAGGAGTACTGAACTTGATTCAAAAGAGTATATAACACCGCAACGTGTAGTGTATAAGAGCGTGGGATGGCTGGTCGGATAAGGCCCGGTTCTAATTTCTTGCTCACACTGATAGTAGAGGGCGGAATACAGAAGGGTTTTTAGTTGGTATTATTATTACTAGGCGTAGTGAGTTTCACACCATGATATTCTCTGGTATAGTGATAGATTAATAAAATATAAAAAAAGGTAACAACACCTTTACTGGATTGAGCACTTCAGAAGATTACATTTAACTGCTAGTTTAATAATATAACACTTCACAAACGTATTGAACCCTGAATACATACTAACGAAATGATGAAAGTTTGCTTAGTGGCACTAAACTACTAGTGCTCGCGTTTAGTCAAATAATAGAAATTATCTTGTCCGTTAGAATTACAGAAAGCATTTTCAGCAAGCAATTCAATACCTACACGCAATACGGATTCTTAAAATAATTTTGGTGAAAATGGAAATGAATTGAAATGGAAAGACGTCGCTTCAATACTTACAATACCTGTTTTATTCGCTGCCTAAAACATTTTTGCAGCACTGACAAAATATTTCTCTTCGTAACCTTTTGAATCAAACTTCGGAGTATTTCCCCTGTCTACATACTGTGACATAGTTAAGCCGATACCTCCGAGACTTGAAACTTTAGCAATACTTGTGGCGTTCTTTAAGTGACATGAATAACCGCTTCTGAAGTGTTTCGGGAAACTTCCACCAAATCGAACAGCTGCAGGCGTGAAGGCCATTTTGCGAAAGTAATAAAAAGTCTGGTGGAAATAGAAGAACAAATTTTCGGTAATCTCATTTTTAATATAACACTGTTGGCAAACTAGCCGGGGTACCAAATTTGCTAACATTGACAACGTCGAGTGGTGATAAAGATTTTGTATTTCCCTTGATAAATTGTTCACTTTCAGTAAAATAATAATATTTGATAGTCAAGAAGCATTGCATTAGCTGGTAAAGAGGTTTCATTGAAGTGTTATTCGGTCACAATACAATCCGTTAATGCAAGCAGAAAAGAGGTCTAGATTTTCCTGATAATGATATATAGATCCCTGATAAATGGATTTAGTAATCTATGGATAGTAAATGTGTTTTTGTAAAATATATAAAGTGAAATTTTAATCTTATGTTGTTGCGTTCAATCTATAAACACAACAATATAATCACTATACTAAACCGACATCTCGCCCGTTCTAGTAGAATATTGAACAGTACGTACCTACGTTCGCATGAGATGTCTAATACTATTCGACATGCCCTGTACAGTTATCATCAGGTCACTTTTATCCATCTCTCACAGTCAGCTACGACCTGCTAAAAACTGACTAAAAACAATATTTCATAATTTAAGGGATAATTGCATTTTTTAACATAGGGTAAAGCTGTTGTAAGACGAATACCCGCTTAGATGGGTCAACATTATCTTCCTCTGATGATAAAATCATTACGAAACGAGTTGATTGCTTCTATTCGGAGGAAATGTAAATGAAAAGATAGATCAACGTCAAATACGTTAATTTGAACAAGAACTTTGGTAACTTTTATCACAAATCACTCGCCAACTCCTATTAAATTAAAAAAAAAATCTGAAAGATCGTTTAATGCCGTTATTTCTTTAACAGTATCTAAGGAGCCTATCTCGAAAATTTATTACGAGTGAAAAATTTCGGGCGACTTTTAAAAGTTTAGAGTGGCGTATGAAACTTTTATGTTCGTTGGTCGCTGCGACGAAATTCGTTATGAATCTTTCGTTATATTTCGACCTTGTTAGAGTAACGAGGTTGAAAATATTGCAGGCAAGTATAACTTTTGAGTAGGCAAGTTTCATATATTAAACGCTCGTTAACTTTAGCAATTTCTAGTTGTTAAATTGGTTTTAGTCTCACAACTATGCAATTGGTAAGTAATAGCTAAAATACAGGCACTCTATTAGACATATTTATAAATATAAATAAATATTAAATAAAATTTGTTACTTTGATTGAAAAATCTCCGGTATACTACTGATTTAATTAATTATTATTTAATATTTTAAGACACGGGGAAGGACAAGACTATTACACAATCATTCCAATACAAATAATAAAAATGTTTGTGATGATGATACTAATAAAGATGGCAGGATAAACCTATCTACCGCGGGTGGAGAGCCAGCAATGTACTATCGGGGACACTGGCGCCTTACCAGTCCTAGAGCGTTAGTCGCTTACACATTGCCCGATGCTACGGCTACAAGCCACGCCTTCCGTTCATTCAACTATTGTGCTCGCGCGGAAACATGCAAGCGAGATAAGCGAGCGATATTAAAAAAAATATCTCTATGGAAAGGGTATTACAAAAGAGATTTCAAAATCGTTTGTTTGAAATCTCTTTTGGTATAATGAATGGTCGTAGTAAATCGTAGTAAAATACGTAACCAATCAGGATAGCTACGGATCGCGTAGTCGTGCCCGGTGCGAGCGTTGCACACGAATATTTCTAAAAAGTGGTTAAAAAATATGTAGTTCGAATAAAGACACATATCCTAGACGCACATGTGTCACCCAAACCTTGGAGCAGCGAACTTCCAATTCAACATTTTTTCTTTAAATCATTTACTATTACTGCGGCCCGCCTGTGGAATAAGTTGCCTGAGAGCATTCGTGATAGTCGATCTGTGGACTTTCAAAGTTAGACTGAAAGAGCATTTTTTATCGCAACTTGAGTCGAACAATTAATTAGTCATGTTTATATGTAGGTATGTTAATATGTATATATTTATAGATATATGTATGTGTGTATGTATATATTTATTATATGATTATTAATATATATTATTGTTATATATACTGTTATTTATGTATTTATAGTATAGATGTAGTTAGTATTTTTTTAAGTAATTAGTTTTGCTTTGTTTTGTGTATGTAAATTTTCTATACTTTGTTGATTGCATTTTAAGTAGTATCCGCATTTTATAACTAAATCCCAGTTAAGGTTGGCTGGAAGAAATCACTATTAGGGATAAGCCCACCTATGTACATATTTATATTAAATGTTATTTCCGTGTGATTTTTTATGTGCATAAAGAGTTATATATATAAATCTATTTTTTGCCATAATTTTTATTTACCATAATTACGTACTATTCAGTACATATTAATGCTTTACATAATTGTTAGGCCAAAACAAATCAAGAACAGTTAAATCTGATGAAGTTTTAAATCTTATAATCTATAAACTATGTTAGCGATGAACATTTAAATAACTCATAGCGAAACTGAAATATTAACTAGAAGTAATAACTGACCATTATCTTACTTAGATGTTTATATTCAGGTACTTCATGATATTTAATTTATTAAAACATTTAATAGAACGTCGGTGGCATTATGGTCCCGGCACTGGTTAACTAATCGAGAAGCTGGGTCGTTTCTGCCATTTACCGTGTTTCTGTTATGAGACAGCACATTCTAGGGAAGTGTGGTGGTAGAGGTTATTTAAATGTGACAGTGAAACGAGAGGAGCATGTATCGTCATGTTGTAGCTGTTAACTAGAGATTTACTCCTCTCTCTATGGCAGTCTATAACTAACGTAAACCATTAGTCCTTGACGTTGAAAATTGTAAGGAAGTACAGAAGAACAAGGAGCTGCGTGGAAGGTTTTATCGAGCCTTACCGAGTCTTGATGTAGACCTACCCACGTTTTTATAATAGGCTGCGCTTCTTTCTTTTGGTGTTTTGTCTGTGCGATTGTAAACGAAGTAATGATGACGAACAACTATAGGAAATATGTATATGCTAAAGGACGGTACGGTACAAATATGTTAGGCATACTGCCGTCCCGGGGATATTATCTCTGGTTCTTCTTATCGTGAGAACACAGACACAACCTAGTAACAAGGTCCATCAACAGCTTGTCATTTGTCGTTCGATACGGCTTTGTCGAACATGAGAAGCCATACTATAAGAAGACACCAGCGCGTTCTTAAAAATGGTCGTGTGTTATTTTATTGAGATCGCTCTATCATCACGGACAGGACTATTGTCTGCAATAAACCTAATATGGTGATGGGCTACCGATCCCAACGAAGTGCAATGCTCGTCGATATTATCATACCTCATTAAGAGAGCCTCGTGAATGCTAAGAATATCAAAGCCAGCAAGTACTGCCGAGTTAACCGCCATGTGAGATGTTGATTCGATGATCCTTGTTCAGATAGTTGTCTCTGCGAATAGCTTGATAGTGAAGAGTCTTGATCAACCTCTTAAGAAGCTCTGGCTTGATGGATGGACTAACAGCCACATACAAAAGGCGGTGATTTTCGTTACGGCACGTATTGTTCGGAGATTCCTCACTCTGTAGTCCTAACCAACGGTACCTTGTCTTGCTGCCGGCGGCGTACTAGGTTTAAGTTTATTATTTGTTGTAGAATTAAATTGACATACCATGTTTCCAACGCTTAATTATAGATAAATAAATTATATTTGTTGTACAAATAATTTATTCATTTGTTTGAAATGTCTTTATTTTTCTCTCTTTTGAATGTTGAAAATATTATATTCATCACATAAAGATTGTAGGAAATTATTATTTTGTTCAATAAATACACGCTATTCCGTATCGATTATTATTTTTGTGAACGATAACGATAGCAAAAATAATGAAGTGACTAAGCAAATGAAACTAATTCAAAATTTTAATTAATCGAAAGCATAGCTGAGCGCTGAAGTTTCAAAATATTATTTACTTTCAAAAATTCTGTGCCGAACGAAAATTTCCACATTGATTTGTGATTTGATTAAACCTAAAATTTTGATTAATGTTGGATATTGATGACGACTGTAGATCCATAAGCTTACCTGAAACAAAAATAAAGTATATTAGATACTGTTTTAATGAGCCAGTTGTATTTGATGTGTATATAGGGGTATTCGGGGGGCCCGGGGTCGATCCTGTACCAATGTGTTTTTCGTTTATGTATATATTATTCGTAGGCGTCGATCAATATTAATGCTTTTCAGATAATTTGTTGTTAGCCTACAGCCAATACAGGATACAAGACATCAGTAGAGGTACGTTATTATCAATTTTATTACAGCCTTCCGTATATAATCATACATTACCTTCTTGAAAATACCCCACCCACTCACATTCCAAACATCTTAGCGAGCAACAGGAAACTTAAAGACGAGAATATAAACTAAGCAAGATATTGGTTATCTGACGACGGCTGCCTGACAGAAAATAGACCGGTACGAGTATTATCTGGTTTTCAATTTCATAGACGGAACTATTGTTGCTCTGCGGTTGTACCAAGATTGTAAATATAATAATTTTCTTGTTGAAATACAATCAGTGTCATTAAAATATTATTTTTTTATAACCAATAACATCCAGTGTCATAATTAAATTACAAATATAAAACAACAATATTCAGATATTTTAAATGCCTTAACATACTACATACAATACTACATAATAACTACATAGAAATAATTCAAAATTAAGGCTCATGTATTTCTGACAGTAGACCACAGCCTAGAAAAGCATAAAAGTAAAATTAAAAAAAGAAAACTTATTCTCAAAGTAAAGCTATATAATAAATCACATTTGCGGCAACAGCATAGGTCTATAAATAAAACAAAAGGAAAAATCGCTGGACCAACGCAAGAGTTCGAGTCGTTTCTGTTTACGCTGCTTCGGCGATCCAAGAAAAAATAAACGCTACATAAATTTTGGAAATTTTCATGTCTAGGTTAGATAATAATCCTTTTGACTTACTATGATACACATTTTTGTGCAGGCGCATCGAATATTTTATATCCAGTTCAAATGGTTGCGAGCGACTTCGATTCGCATAAGGTCGACACTCGGCAAAATGCGAGTGATAGCCATTGGCGTTGGTAGAGTCTATAGGCTTCAATTATCAAGCAGTTTACAATTGTAGTGAAAAAATCATGCTTATTCAACGTGTGTAACATAATTCGCCAATTTACAGCGCATAAAATGAGATCCACACTTTATCATATCTATAACTCTTGTTGTCGAATGTAATATGTTTGTTGTCTGTTGGCCGTCGCATGGACGGACACCGAAAGCACAAAGGTCCAAATTATTGCATATGTGCAAATATGCTTAGATGTAATTAAAATGAATTTAAAATGGGACTTTTGAATTTAATAACTGAATGAATCAATAAATAATTGTTAATTGTATCATAGAAGTGTTAATACAAAATATGACAATCAATTTGATGGACTGTTGTATAACATTAAGATATTTCTTATAATAATAAGCTTTATCTTCTGGACGGCAGTAACGCTAGCAAGGCCCAAGTTATCGGTGGTAGGGTTTATAGAAAGAAGAACCTACTGACAATATATTTATAATATTTTATACCATGTCAACAATTGTTGTTTTGTCAAGGTGTTTGTCTAACATCTTTCCTATTAGCCTGTTTACTGACGCAAGTATGGGAATAATGATTTAAGATTTATTAGATTTTTATTAACCTGTGAGGGTCTTGACTACATAATCCACTCCACATCCAATCTTACTGATTACTACAAGCCACTTACTAGTCAAGTATATTTTTAATAATATTATATGATAAATGTTAATAGATGCTGTCATCTACATCTGTATGTAAGGTGACATTTTGTCAAAGTCCGACTATTGTGGGTCAGCTGCTTATGTCGTATCAGACCATATCGCTCAACTGGTTCACCTAGACGTTGATACTTTCAATTTTGCTGCCAGTCGACCTCGGCACCACGCCTAGCCACTCACATACCTAGCTTGGTCGTGATCAAAACTTGTTTGCCAACCAGCTTTTTTGTCTATTATTAAAATTTCCAAACAAGTATAAATTTGTGATTACGTTCCTTTATATACTTTATATTGAAATAGATTTTAATTAGTTTTGAAGCGTCTGTAACAATAATTTAATTGGTTATTATTTTTTGTCCCACTACACTAATCGTGCACAGGCGTATTTAGAACACATGATTGTGTCGCGGATTCTTTTTCTCTACTGGCTCATACATCTAGTATGAGCCAGTAATTATAATTATTGTTTTAAAAATCAAAATACAATTACTTAGTCAGCGTATTGTGATTAAGGCACACCCAAGACTAAGTTTGACAACTTTGTCGCCGAGGAAAATATGTGCTTAAATTTTACCACACCCGACTAAAAAAAAGACTATTACGCAGATAGTCTAGAATACATACATACATTGAATATGACAAGCGAGAGAATGTAATATTATATCATAATACAAAAATACATTTTACACTTTTTATACGCTTATTTTGTATATTTAAAGATGTAGTTCATACAGCATATAAATGCTGTTATCGTGTTTAAAATCGTGTTAATGTAACATTATATTTATTTTACTTTTCAATATTGCATGGGTAAATATATAAGCACGTATGATACTTCAAGTACAAATTAATTTAATACCCAGGATACAAGAAAATTTACATGTAAATATTCAATCCGTGTATTTAGAAACTTCTAATGACATATTTTATGTTGGATATACACGACACAAAATGTTTTTTTAAGTAAGCGATGCAAGAACAATTTACAAATGTTAATTATAAGTATTCTACGGTCAGTCGCTTATATATATGTATATATATATATATATATATATATATATATATATATAATATATATATATATATAATATATATATATATATTATATATATATATATGTATGTATATATATACATATTTTGTATTCTAATAAAACACCACAACCAATAAGAGTTAACAGGCAACAATAAACAGAAAAAGTATTTTTGTTAGTAATTCGTTATAAAACTCGACAGTATTGCCCTTGTTATTTTCCAACATAATTACTTATTTAACTTTTGTTTAGTGTCCAAGCGCCGCACGCTTAAGTTTGAATTGTTCAATCCTAGTGAGTAGAAAGAGTCTTGTTTTCGAATCTCTAAGACTGAATATCGCCTGACGATGTTTTATTCGGGTGTTGCCTACTGCACAAACAATGGATACCATTATTTGAACGGTGTCGTAAAATGTAGGGAGCAAAGTATTTTCGTCAGACACAGCGATCCCGCAAATAGACATGAAGGGTCAAAATAGTGGGTGGTGCGTCTTTTCGTTTAGGCTTGTTTCCGATAAGACAGCAATCAATATTATTGTTTAGTTGCGATAAGAAGTAAAAAACTGAATCATCGTCAAAAGCATCTTTCCGAAGTGATATAAGTTTAAGTAATAATACGAAAAGCATTATTATCATAATTTAAACGGATATACGCCCACTTTGGACTAAGGCTCCCCAAAATCTTCCCCAGTTGTGAGAAGCCTGCCACTGAAGTACTAATCTACTTGAGATTTTCGGACTATGTCGGTAATACTTGGTCCTCAGCAGATTACGTCATTTATGAATCGATCACGCATTCACGCCATCTTCGTTCCCTTTGAGTGACTTTGAGCCTCCTCATAAGGCACATTGTAAACGGCCACATTTCGGTGCCATATGTCATTGCTGCCAGCAATGACATATGGCATGAATCAAATTCCTACATCTTGACACAATGCGATAATTTAAATGATACAATACGCATTTACTAAACTGTCTACAGCGTCATGAATAAAATTTAAGTATTAAATAAAAATAAATAACATCAATTAGAATAAAATATTGTTTGAGATATTACGACTAATTACTCACAAAATTCAATCTTCTTACGATGGGGGATATTAAAAAAGGTCTCCCGTTTGCGGAGACTGGAATTCAAAAGCGGGACTTTCATGGTTGAATTTCAAATGATAAGTGTTTATTACGTTCATATTCTTACAACATAAATATATGTTATAGTAAAAAGTAAAAAAGAACGGTCAAAGTATCTAGAAAATCTACTTTATAAAATACATCCGATTCGATATCGATATACGTCGACGATTCCTTGCCAGTTTATGTATCGCAGGAAATGGGTTTTGCGTCCCGGAGTCTTTAGGAAATGAAAAACATAAATCGGATGTGCCTCTTATACGCGCAGCCATAAAGGTCAACATTGAATACGATCTTGGAGGAAAATGCGGAGTCACTCCATTTTCGTCATTAATATGCTGTACCAGCCCACCCGTGTTCCCCGATTCGTCACGGGTTCGACGACTGCATTGCTTTACTGTGCGAAATTCGCCATTATTATCTGTGTAATACGAGTTAACCGTTACATCATTTGTTTCGCTTAATGGGAAACCTGACAATGACAGGGAAATTCCGGTGTGCATAAGCTGCTATCCAATTATTTTCGCGATTCATTTACTCGCTCCGCAGCCAATTCGCGCTTTTGTTGCTTTCGGTAAGTTTTCGTTAATGTTCGACATTCTGCAAATCATGTAGCTGTCGGTTTGGTGTTTTTCAAGGAAACGAGAAAATGTACTTACACATTCTTAATTTAACCCAATAAGGTCGAATTGTGTAAATGTTCTCGCGAAACAAACAGAGAGAAACAAGAGTTACTCGTACTCTCTATTTGGGACACACTTTCAATCTTTTTTTTTACTATTTATATTAAATGAATAAAGTGTCCCAGTTAATACAAGTCTAATTAATACTAATCAATTAATTGAGACATAGGCAACTTCGAAAATGACCTCTACAAAATTTGAACATTGATTTCTTAACCGTTAACGTGAAAGTAACAATATGGTTTTGTTACTTTTTATTCTGGTGAAACAAACAATCTACGCCCTACAGTTCTAGCACGCACGATTAATCTATCACTGGTTGGTTCGAGTGCCTCTTTATAGTTGAGTGGTTTACGCTCGAATGACACTCAATGTTGTGGGGTGGGTACAAATACAGATCTCACCCTGGTCGTGTTACTTCTGAAAGCAATTGTGTTTTAGATGGAGGTGAATGTTTGGGTTAACTATCTTCTAACCCTTGTTATATTGTAAACAAGGAAATAATAGAAAGAATTCATTACCTACTCAGCATAGCGATCAACAATATAACAAAAAAAGCAGTCATCAATTTTCAATTATTAAATTGAAATTATTAATGTAACGTAAGCACGTATCGTAATAATAAATTATCTATAAGTATAGATTTGCATTGAATCAATTTAAACAATCACAGGTTGACTACCAGATTTCATTATACTCAAAATTTATAGGAACGTTTTTCTATAAGTATAACGATTAAGGTACCCCAGCCTTGATGGGCTATTTATTTTCTTAAATTTATAAATAAGTTGAAACAGAAAATTCTTTAATTCTAGTTCCTGTAAGCTATATATAATAAGAATATATAATTTATTATTATAGTATATCCATCTGATATGATACGTTCAGGTGTTATTCTAATTATTTATATATGTATAGAAACAATGAAAATAAACAAACACAACCATCAAGTCATTTTCTTCTTTTAGCTTCAAAACAATCACGTTGCGCTAAACGCTTTCTCGAGTATCAAACATGGGCGACGGTAACGTTTCTAATTGAAACTAAGAAAAAAGCGCGCTATTATTACGCGCAGTACCAATAAACACCACCAAATAATTTTAGTGGCGTAATATCATTTACATAAATTATCTCATCTCTAAAATACAATTCAGTGAAAGTATGCAAGTTTGAATAAGTATATATAATACTGAAAAAAATTGTTACATATATTATTAGTAGGTAGTTATTTTCTAAGAAATGTATGAAAAGTGTGGCTGTAACTTCAAAAAAAATTGCTTATGTGAAGATTTATAAACATAGAAGAGGCCACCATAAAATGTACGAGAAATCCAATCAAAAACAGCCTTTAACATTAACGACTGGCTCTTATTTTAATGTATATATATTATATTATATAGCCGTATATTTGTTTATAATAAAAGGTAAATAACAATCAAATTTTTACTTAATACGAATAACTTGAAACAATCTAGAAAATGTTGATCTTAGAAAGTAAAAAACATCACTAAACGAAATTATAGTAAAGTAATATCATTATTTGACATGGCATATGTGTGTAGTACAAAAAATAATTTTATAGTTTTATAATAATTACAGTCCTATCAAGGGGCATGAGCTTACCCTAAGTCTGTTAGGGTGATTGGGCCTTAGTCAGCCACGTGGGCCCCATGCGGAATGGTTGACTTCACACCTTTGAGTTTCTTCACAAATGAAATCAGGTTGCCCTCACAATGTATTCCTTTACTGTACGAGTGTCAAACAAATGTATATATGAAATTAAAAAAAAAACGGAAGACTTGGTGGTATATGGCAGAGTTGAACCCGGGCCTCTCGACTCGTAGGTCAATATATAAGACATAGCACCAACACTCTTACAGACTCATAAGCCCATATATAGTACACAGTTATTAAAAATATGAAAAATCGTGAGTTGTCGTATAATAAGATCTCAAAATATGAGAGCTTTACTTTTCTATTACTCTTTACTCAGACGACGAATTCGGCGAAGTAATTTGTTTTCTAAAGAAACATGAATACGTAATGTTTCACTTACAAAGTCATGATGGGTAAGTACTTGCTCATATTCCAACGTGAAAACTAAACTTATTACTGAGATGTATCTGTACTTAACAATCATGTAAAGGTCACACGGTACAATTTCAATAGGTTGATATAGAAAAACATCTTTTTATGTTTATTTAATTGAACGAACTACTACCTACGAAAGTAAATATTTTATTTCATCATTTAATTTGCTCTATATATTTTACTACGAAAGTAAATAGAGCAAATTAAATGATGAAATAAAATCCTATAGATTTTTAACTCATGTTTACTGTACAGATTTAGTTACGAAATATGCAGTCGACTGTTTTTTATATACCTATCAGTGTTGAAATGCATATGTATGGGAAACGAAGCGTGAACACTAAGGAATTTAGTATCAACCTCTTAAAGACATTGCAAAGGGCAATGTGTAATAAATCGGACAAAAAATCCATTGTGCACCATTGTATGATAAAAGACTCGATTCTTTGATATGGTGACATGTACAAAGTGTTAATGATTGTGTAAAGTTCAACAGAATAGTTCCATTAGTGTAATATACTGCGAAGAAAACATAAATAAGCACATACACGTAAATCTAGTTACAAAGACCTCCAATCTTAAAAATAAAGATAAGTGAATAGCCGGACCACCACGAAGTGCATGCAAATAAGGAGATTACATACCATTTTTGTGCATAAACTAGTCTAATTCTGCCAGGTCCTATAGTACTGTCTCATTGTTGAGCGCTTACTATCTCGATCGAGTCGGTGAAATTTATTACTAAGCAAGAATCTATCTGTGCATGCGTGAATGATTCACGGCATCTCGGTTTGTCCGTGGGTGCAGTGAGTCGGCAAACTGTAGGTTGCGCCATAGCGACGCCAAGCAAATAGGGCTGCTCGCGTTTGTACCGAAATTTCCTTTTTTGGAGACGAAAGAATCTTTGAATATTCAACTGTAATTTTAAGGTATGGAGTTCGAATTTTGTCACTATATTAAGTATCTATACTAATATATAAGCTGAAGAGTTTGTTTGTTTGTTTGTTTGAACGCGCTAATCTCCGAAACTACTGGTGCGATTTGAATAATTCTTTTTTTGTTGGATAGTCCATTTATCGAGGAAGGCTATAGGCTAAATAACATTACGCTATGACCAATAGGAGCAAAGACAGAGCGGTAAATGTGTAAAAAACGGGGAAAATTATTCATTTTTGAAGGCTTTCTTTGCGTGCGCTGCGAAAACGGTACAAGATACACAAAAAATATGTATGAAAGAATTATTCCTCTATACATGATCTAAAAAAAAGTCCGCGACGGCATATGTCTATCTTTTAAGGTTTAGTCACAATGACCGTTTTTATGGTACCAAATTTGGATATGTCGCGTTGTCAAGATCGGGTAACAGCTGAGGTGCGCAAAATAACTATTCCACGCGACGAAGTCGCGGGCACAGCTAGTTTGTTATATTGTAATAGATGACTTTATTCATTTATATTTAAATATTAAAGGTTTAGTGGTGCAGTGATTCTATCATGCGTTTTCATTAAATTTGTTCATAGGAACGTTCAGTTTTTCAAATGCTTTAAATAGTTATAATCCCATAACAACAAATTTCTCCAAAACGTCTAAGTTCGAACACAGGTAATCTCATAGGTATAGCATTTAGGCGGCAAATATACTTAATAGTTATACAGAAACAATATGCTACCAATTAAGTCATAGCACATTTGGTTCAAAATGTTAATAATAAATAAAATAAATAATAAATAAATATTTGTTACACTACACCAATTAGCCTAGCCCAAAGTAAGCTCTGTAAGGCTTGTGTTATGGGATCTAGGGCAACGGATAGACATACATATATTATACATATATAATAATTTTTATTGAAATATATATCAACAACCATGACTAAGGTACAAATGCTCGCATTCATCACACAAACATCTGCCCCCACCGGGATTCGAACCCGGGACCTCAGAGATGGCGACACCTTGAAACCGGTGTATTATCCACTCGACTATGGAGGTCGTCGTAAATAATATACATCCTAATCCTAGAATATTTAATTCAGTACTACTACTAAACTCGCTTGCATATAATATATAACGCCTACTTTGATATTTGATATGGATATTATATTTGTTATTTAAACATACTTTTACTACAAACTTTATTAAATAACATTCACCTTTTCATCTTGATGTCTGTAACTACTTCACACAATCGCCATGTATTCAGCTGACCCTAAGCAAACAGGTTGTTATTGTTACCGTCATAAATATCACCGTGCAGCCAACAAATACTGTGGCAACCCTACGGACCTCAAGTGCGTTATGTATGTACCCACCATAACATTCCGCCGCGGTCGCATTCCGTGCGTCCCGACGTCGCCTAGCGCCATTTTGTTAAAAATTCGCACTATCCTCGTAATTGCTTCATACTTTCGTCTGCATATGAAAGCGATGACGCTATGCGAATATAAGTTGGAATGCAGACTTCTTATATCTATGATGGCAGCAGAGAGAATTCGTAATTTCATGCTAATCTAAGTGCTATCCTACGTGTTGTTTTCGGATACAATTATTCAATATATACAAATATAGTTTTTTTACTAAGCTCGAGTTTCTAGTATCTATTCATTTAACAAAATGTTTCTAAGCCTAACATCCAGTATCATTTTTATTCCTCTGATTAAAAACATTATTTATGTAAAAATATTGGTGATAACTGATAACAGTAGATGTAAAGAACTGTCTAGGTTGTAGATATTATGATACAAAGAATACACTATATATATATATTTAAAAAATCCAAAATTTTAATAAACAATGTATCTGCATGATCAAATGTGTTGGTATGGAATGTATAGATTTTCGGCAAACTCGATTAGCGAAAGTGATCTAACGAGTTAGAAAGTATTTGCTCAATAACTTTGATATTTGCATTAGAAATCTGTGAAACACAAGTGTTACTTTCTCATACTGATATACATTGTAGAATCACTGTAAAGTAGATTTATAAAAATTTATAGTAGATTATAATCTCTTGATTATATAATAATATATAATATATAATAAAATAATATATCTCATAATCACTTAATTATGTAATTAATTATTTATTATGAGTTAACGCTCCAAATTTCAATTCATGAACAGGTCTGTAGGTAAATATGATTTCTTTTCGACATACTATTGTATAAACTACTGACAGCTTTTTATGTATTATTATCACTGTATTTGTTTCGTACCATTTTCTAAAACTTCGATACCAAAAACAATTAAACGCCGACTTCGCATGCAACACGCGACACAAATGCCAAAGAAATAAATTAAGACAAGGCCGTTAACATTCTTACCACCGAAATTCCTATTTCCTTTTCTCTCGTGAAAACTAATTGTACTGTCAAAATATTAAGATATAGCTATTACACTGACTATATTCAACTAACAAACAAGTAATAAAATTTAAAAAACCAATTGATTTTAATCAAAAGCAATTTCGCTGTAAGGTTTAAAATAATGGTGTTTTAATCCTTTTCCTTATTTTGGGCGTGCTAAAGTTAGCAATAGGGAGAGGTAATTTACAAGCAGGCAATGAAAATCTTGTAGACTAAGATTAATATTACTTGCGATCGTATTTCTTATTGAAATTCTACCAAAGTAGGTACCGAGATATCCCAGTAAGCCAATTTGATATCGTTGCTAAACCTAAAACTTTCTAGGTTTCTTTGAGTTTTGCTATTCGGTCTCATGCCCACTGTATATTTTATCCAAGATTGATGTCCTCGGGGGGTTCTTTTGTCACGTAAACAAAAGACGAGTGACACTGCTTGAAGAAAAGTGCTATGAAGGGCAATATGATTTTGAATTTTTACTAACACTGCTTTGTTTTGAGCGCTGTCAAGGGCCTTTATGAAATCTGCTTCAGGAAAATTTACGACGCTTACGAAACACTTGTGAAAGATTTGGTCATTATCCAATTTGGATAAAAGAGATTGAAAACAGGAATAATTATCGTTTAATTTACTTAAAATGTTCAGGGCCCAGTTCCTAAGTAATTAATAAATAGCTTGGGTTTTTTTTTTAATTGAACTACAGTTTCTTGCGTAATTTAACGAACTCCAGTTAAAAGTGGCGTTTATTGCCTTATCTCAAGGAGAATGATAGCATTAAGCCCGGGACGAAAAAACTCGAAACATGTCTTTGAACCTTGGCTCGAAATCTTGGACCGCCGCCAATGTCATTGCTCGAGGCTTTGTGGAAGCAAAAATGTAAAATAAATTTCAAAATCTTTTTCACTTGTCCCGCGCGGCCCTCGATCCGAGTCTGGAATAATTGATATCTTCATAATTTGCTTCCTATTTTTACAATATGATTACCAATCGACATCGATAGATGGGGACAGTGAAAAAACAATGGAAAAGTCTATTGCTGCCAAATTGTTTGAGTAATATAAAATTGTCATTTTACTGTTAGTTTGCAAATAACTATTCTTCTGTTACTCGATAAATTGATTAACAACAACTTTAGGCTACGCAAATTGGTGCGAGTGTAAGAAATATTTATCAATTAAGTAATATATATATATATAACTGTATACCATTTATACTCATATGTTTTGGCGAGACACTTAAATGTATTCACTATCTCTGGAACCCGTGTATTCGGTATAGAGCTAAACATGTTTCGCTGAACGAATCCTCCATATGATAGACTTAATGGTTTGAACGACCTAAGGCTTTGCCATTGGAGTGTCAGGTTAACCTCATTTGTGTGCTCAAGACGGGTGTCAAGCTTGCAACCATATCTGCTAGCCACTATTCTCATGAAGCTAGCTCATATCCTGCGATTATTAAATCTAGAAACTGCTTACAAAGGTCTGTGGCGGAGCAGTGCGGCGAAAGGGTCTTCGATCTGCGCCCGCTCCATGCAGCTTTCTTTGTGATGATATCTTAGCAGATAGAGCTTCCCACGTAATTAAGCATCTTTCTGACAATATCAGCAAACTCAATATGGTCAATATGTATTCTGGAATTGCGAGGCGGAAGGATTAACACATCCCGCTGGGCCAGACATTTTACTAGACATTCCTCTACGTATCAACTGCTGTTTCGTAATTTCAATATTATAAGCAACATATATTCTTGAATATTTAACAAAATTTGAAATAGCTTAACGATACTTCTGTACATTAAACTTCATACACTGAGTGCTATTGAGGCAAGCAGCGGTCATGTGATTTTGCTATTTTGAAACTTTTGGTAAAAGTTAGCACCTTGAATGTAACGGTCATGACCAATTAGAAGTTAAGTAACTTTTAAAGTTATAGCCATTATATTCTTTTTTCAATATATAATTATTTCTATATGCGCTTGATTAAATAATATCATAGTAGCGAGTAAATTTTGCCGCAACGTATTGCATTTCTCGAAGATTCTTTACACGAGCCGAACCCTACTCAAACATTTTAGAGCTATGATCGATAACATTAGGCTACTAGATATTCACTAATTTTAAATTCATGCCAATTATTTTATAAATTAATTTGTCAACTGTTTTTATACGAGCTGCTGTTTTACACGTTGCTGTTTGATGTTGTTGTTTATAAAAATGTATTTTTTTTTTATTTTTATTTTTTTTTATTTTTTTTTATTTGGAACACAAACAGTTAAAAGTGACAAATATAGTTACTACACAGATGTTGAGTGTTCACAGAAAAGCTAGTACAATTAAACGGCTCGAGCAAAATACAAGTACCAACAGTTATAAACAAGCGTTTAAACATTGCTTCTACATTAGTTATAAACAAATAAAAACTACTCTAAAATCCAATTAAACATACTAACAAAAATAGGCACAATATCTAAGCCACTTTAAAGTAATCTTAAATAACAATTTTACACTTAGCTTAAACAAAATTTAACTATCATGAATATTAAGTTGCTTTGAGACATCATGAATGTTGTTTCTAAATCTCTGCAAGCTTAAGCCAAAAATATCAACATCTTGGTAAAATTCATTATAAGCTTGGCATGCGCGGATGAGAAACATATTTCTAACATATCTTGTTCTTGTGGTTGGAACATGAAAAACGTTATTACTTCTAGAACTTAGTCTAGGACATCTAAATGAAATATTGCTTAAAAGGAATGGCGAATCTAAATGATTATTAATCAATTTATAAAGAAATAATTGGTCTCTTTCGGCGCGACGTAATGCTAGAGAAGACATAGAATTAGGGACGGGCTGGTTTTTTTTTTTTTTTTTTTTTTTAATTATACATTTGCTACTCCACAGACTCGTAGTCCATGCCCTTTATAATTCTTAATTAAATATTTTTTTTTACAATTCTCTTAATTAACATGTACTCAATTTTATTTTATTTACGCAGCTAACAATATAAATACAATATACTCATTTAAACTTACGCTATACCTATATATTAACATACATATACACATGCATACTTAATAATGATTAAAAAATAAAAACAAAATACAAACATTAACTTTATATTAACTTAAATAAAACTGACGGGCTGGTTTGTCTTATAACACTTGAATTTCATGTGTTTAAAAAATTTACGATTAATGTATCGCATTTTCGTTTTAATTTAATATCTCAGCATAATTAATAAGAATCAAGTTTATAACAAGGATGATAAGACCTCGTCACGTATACGATACGACAAGTATAAGACCGAAACTTCAGTAGTTCAGCCTTACATCATTACGTGACGAGTTAATTAAAACTTGTCTACTAGCATTTGAGTGAAATTTCGGCTCCAGATCACTTTTATAATCATTAATAATAAAATTGGTACTAATTTATCCTGCTAGTAATATTGAATTTTCCATCCTCCTGCTGTACTGGCGCTATGCATTTTTTTATTGCTCGTATTTGTTGACAAACAAGCAGAGTTCCTATCAGATAGTAAAAAGTTACAGTCGCCTATAGTACATATTATATCTGAAAAAATTGCTACAAATCAGCAACGCCGACTAACCGCAGTATACGATACCGACATGTGATATAAGATGTTAAGTCAGAGTCACCAGTGATTTTAATGCCTATCTTAACCTTTTTATTGAAACACAGAAATATTAACACTTTTGTTCTGCGGCAGAAACAGGCCAGACGGAGTTACTTAAGCAGCGGATCCTAATAGATATAGTCTCCTTCCGGTAACCATACCACTCGTGAAAAATCCTCTAGAGTTAGAAACAGGTTGAATTAGGATCTCGGGTAGCATTAAAGATACTAAAACACCTTTGCTTTGCAGTATACTCGTAGAGTTTACATCTTGAACTAGCTGAGTCCAAGCCTACGCCTAAATGTGTTGCCACTTTCTTGTGAAAGTAGTCCAATGACATACTCTACATTAATTAAATAACTCGATGGATAATTCAAGGTCACAATAAATAGGTTTCGAAACAGCACAGTGCATAATATTTGTGGGTGCGATAAAATTAATGATATTCAACTCACAGCGCGGTCCTCGAGTCTATTCACTCACAGAAAGTGGCTCACGTAACAAAGGAACGGTAACCTCATACGTGACGAGAAATATGATGTATTAGTGGAGTCATATTCCATTATGGTGTTCCATTTGCCGACTAATTGCTTCTAGTACATCTATCTATGGTCTAATTCGTGTACGTTGGCATTGCCGCTTTCTCTACATTACTGTGTAATTTTAACTAAATCTAACTTCTGATCTACACTTAAACATAATAGTAGAGTATGAGCTTTTGTTTTTAAAATAACTAATAGTTTTCAGACTGTAGAAACATTCACTCAAATCGCAAAATAAAAATTCTGTGTGAGACATTTAAACAAGCATGTCATTAATAGTCTGAACAACCTATTTAAATTTCACGAATAAATCTAACATCATAATGACCACGATATATTATCCCCCACACCCTTATCCCTAGGCATCTATAATTTTAACCATAACTATTTATTATCTGGATTCTCTTTCTGTCACATTTGTCACAAATGAATTTTAATAAATTATTTAATCCATGAAACTCTACACGCTAAAAAATCAATACTTGTTGCACTTCAGTCATTACAAGACACTCGTCAATCTTAATCTAAAGTCAAAGATGAACAGTAAGCCGCTCATATAATTACAAATACAACAACATATTTGACCATCTTACGCTACTCCATTACTAATTTAACAATATAAAATGATAGAGGTAAAGTAGTATTCATAAATTTAGAGATTTCATTAGCGTTAAATTACAACTTAATTATTTACTTCTAATCCCGTTAAAAATTGCAACAAACTTGACTAAATATTTGTGGATAAATCGTCGTTTAGCTGTAAATCATTATTTAAATCTAAATCAGTTTTAGAGGACTCCAATAACTCTTAATCAATGTGTCCTAGATTAAGTGTGTGCAAAACTACTCTAATGATTAATTACATTGAATATTAATAAGCGGTTTAGCGTAAGCTAGATTGCGCGGTGGCTTACGCGATCGTGCCCTGATTACACAAACATCCCCTAAAGGGGGCTACTAATACTCGTAGTACTTTACAATCGTTTTAACGTAGTTGTCCGTCAGCAATTCAAGTTGTAGCGCGATCGATGTTTGTTGATTGCAATAGGCCGATAGATGTCTTTGGCTCTAAATATTGGGTAACCTATGTCATCTGTCATCTGTCATCATGTCAATAATAAACACCATATTGAGTATGAGTATTATGATTAATATTAGGTTTCCTTATTAGGCAACATTAAGCGTAAGCATGGAAATATTTTTAATATCGAAATGTTTTCTGTTTAGCAAATAGAGCTTCTGTTAACTACAGCTTTATCTTATATTATATTGTTTTATTATATTATATTATTATTAATATATTATTATAATTATTAACATTGAAAAGAGGAGATAAAAAATAGACCTTCAGAGTTTCTTGCCTGTTCTTCTCGAGAAGGCTCTCCCAATTTCCGAACAGGTGTAGAGTCAATATTTTTTTTCCTTGTTCGTACGTACGGACAAGGTTATTTTTTAAGCTTTTTTTTGTTTTGTTTGTTTTGACGTCAATAAGTGCCTGTAAAGGTCTATGTTGAATAAAGATTATTTTGATTTTGATTTTTTACTATATTTAATATCTTAATTCCGTCAAAATTCCAAAAACACTGTAATTCATTTTCAATATATAGAATGTTAATACTCGTCCCCTATACAATAGAACGTAAGTTTAACAACAGCCGTAGATACATTTAGGTCAGAGTTTCGCAGTCCGACACCCACAAAAAATATGTTGCATTTGCTTTCAAGGCAATGCGGTGCGAAACTTATGGGCGCCTTCCGCGAGCGACAGGTCTCGAAACCTGCTTTTTATTCGTGTGTTAACAAGGGGCAGAAATAAACGGACTTTCTTGACTTTTGTATACGTCGCGTAAAATATACGAGCATTTATCCGCAGTCTCGCTGTAGACCTCGTTTCAAACAATCCCGCTCAGTTTTTGTACGCCAGTTGTCTTTTATTTCAGAATTTTTCCGTGGTCTGTTATCATTCATCCTTTTGTAGGAACGAATAATAAAGGCCACAAAATACACTATATCATAACATCATAATTGTTTGCTATTGTCATTTACTTTGGATTAACTGTAAATTATGAGCTTTATTAGTTATATAATATTTGTAATACCTTTGTATTATTTAAGTCATTATATGTCTACAGGAATATAAGTGTCATTGTTGCATACTTTTGTAATTTAGTAAAGTAAAATAATTCCTATAATATGAGATACATTATTATATTCTTATCATAAGTAGAAAAACATGAAATTGATCTAAGCCATTAATCTAAAAAGATTGTCACTAGACAGTTTTCTTGCATCGCATAATAATACCTTCTCTTTGAAAGAATGTTTAAATTAATGAGTTTATCTTGAATTAATACAGTATCAATATGTATATTATTCTGCAAGTGTCTATATTTTTCATTTTATTAACAATTAAATACATGTGGTATGTTGTTTGTGTATTTTATGTATTTACTTTATTTTTTCATGAAGTATATTTACTTTAATCCACAAATTATTATTTATATTTTTACTAATTGTGCAATAAAGTAAATCCATTTACTACTTACATTGGTTGAAATGTGTCGCTAGATCGTATTATGTAACCTTAATCCTGTGAGGTAAACTGAACCTGACATTGCTGCTAAACTTTAAAACAAAGTCCAATAGGAAATAGAAGAGAGCGTAGTTCGAAAACTAATTTGAAAACTAACTAGCACGATATTTGTCTCCGTCGTTACGTTACAATACATACTTCTTAACCCACTGGGAAAACAATGAATAGATGCAGTGAAAAGTTTCCATGGGCACAGTACAGTTTGGATAATCCTGCAAAATTAATCCGCGGTTGTCTTTATGGCTTATTAATTTGGTAAAAGTAAATTTCAATATTTGACACGGTATAAAATTTTCTGAAATATGAAATATCTAAATACTAAACGTTTTTTTTAGAAAGCGAAAACTTTAACGAGTTCTCAACTTTACTGGTTATCATAGCCTGGTGGATTTCTATCAATCAGGCATCACTACTCAAGGTACTGAGTACAATCACCAAGCGATTCCAGGCGAGCGGAGTCAACGCAAGTCAAACGAGAAGCCGCAACAATTCAGACGACTTGAGTTCATAATACTCTGAGCATAATACTCTGAATGTAGAGTAATTTTAGCATGTACAAATATATGATTGAAAAGGATATGTAGGCAAAAGAAATTCGAAATTGAGAAACATATTTTTAAAGTTTAAGTTTACTAATGAATTTATATGAAAGTAAACGAAAAATAATTATTATATTTAAGACCAGTTTGATAATCAGTGACATGACGGAACAAGTGTCAACCCGACGAAACCCAACTTATTAGGGAATAAATGACTACAACAGAGCAATGGAACTGCAAACAAACTATAAAACTTTTGCAATCGGACTGCACGATTAATTTCTAGGTTCATTCCAGACTTGCCGTTTGCATTCAGACTGCATTAAAATTTATGTTACCTTTATAAGTTGTAGAATTATCGTACTGAAGCTTGGTTCCTTATGTAGTTCCTCCAAGGTTCATATTTACTACAAAAATAAAAATAACGTAATGTTCATTGAAATAAATAATTAAGAGGAAGAAGTGCCAACTTAACCTCAGGGGAGCTATGACGTGCCGCATTTAAACTCTAAATAAATGTTGAAATACTTATTAAACACACACCGCCTAATTCGCTAATACATTCTCAGGTAATATCATTATGACAAACCTACAGCTCTTTTCAATCAATGCAATTGTTTAAATACTCATTATTTAATTTTAGTATCGTGATGACATCATGATGATCGCGTCTCCGTCCGTCTTCCGTCTTAATAAACCTATTAGCAACATATACGTAAGAATAACAATACATTTTCGATACAAAACAGAAAATCGGACAATTTAAATACTTGTGCAAACACGGAGTACACGAATTATTATTTTTTTTTATTTTGGTCAAATAAACAATTGTACAATGAGGTAATTATAACAAATAAATGTAACTACATGTAACAATAAGAATTAATAATTGCACAACCAACACTATTAACCCCAGATTTACAATATTATTGATTAGGAGAACACTAGACACAACACAAAATAATTATTAGAGTCTTATTCCTTTGCCAGATTCGACAAGAGACGACAACAAATCCTTTAACCTGCGCAGATATTACTGTGTAGATAGAATTATGGAGTAGAATAGAAGGAAATTGTTACTATTGGTAGGAGTAGGATTAGTATGACAGGAGAATAATTATCATTATTTCAGCCAGCATACGTCCACTGCTGGACATTAGCCTCTCCTAACAATCTCTACACTGATCCTGCGCTGCTAGCGTCTAATGCCTTCTTATCATCCTTACCAAATATATATTATTGCCTATTATTATACCAAATATAAATAATAGCCAGGCAGCCTATCTAGTGGATGGCCTACCAACGATGCGGTGTCCGATATATGCCTGCTACCTTTTCCTTTCCTTTTAGTGGTAGGAGTATACTTGTTGAGAGAGGTTAGTTTTCCTAAGCTATGTGCGAAAAATGGTATTGATAAAAAACAAAATAATAATACCCGCGACATTTTACATTTGCATCCCTTCTATCCTTGCTCGAAAGAAAGGCGATTTTAGTAGACCGCATAATAGGCCATTAACTATGAAACAGAGTTTTTTTTTTATCTTGTACATATTTATTTATTAATAACCTAATGCTTTACTTTTCAATTGAAATTAAACTATATAATTAATACTTACATAGTTCTGAAGGCAAGATAATTTCTTTGCAGAAAGATATTTATAAACAATATAGTACAATGAGTAATATATTTTCAACGTACTTTAGTTTAATTTAAAAAATATATAAATTCTAATTTATTTGTTTAATTGTACAAAACTACGTTGTGTAAAATGTAAAAGAAACAATAAAATTGCTTTTATAATATTAAACTAGCTTTCTAGGATTTCGGGATTGGGTCTATAGAGGGTTTAGGGTCATAGCTTTTGCCCACGGCTACATATGCGCGGAAGTCGGTTTATGGCGCGAAGGTTTTATCGCGCTTCCCGTGGGACTATCCGTTTTTCCGAGATAAAAAATACCGCAAAGCCTTGCTCAAGAATATCTATTGATGAAAACCGCATGAAAATATGTGCAGTAGTTTTTGAGCGAAGCCTTTATTGCGCATCCCGTGGGATCTGTCGATTTTTCCGGGATAAAAAGTAGCCTATGTTACTCGGGGATAATGTAGCTTTCCAAAGGTGAAAGAATTTTTGAAATTGATCCAGTAGTTTCGAAGCCTATTCATTAGAAACAAACAAACAAACAAATCTTTCCTCTTTATAATATTAGTATAGATATAAAAAAAATTAAGAATGAAAAGGCAATGTCATAGATGTTTGTCATAATAATGCTTTTTTATTTTATCAGTTCAGCCCATAACGATGCGCATAAATTAAGTGAAACATATTTTAATATAGATTGAAGAGTCTCGAGTCCACTTCAAAATTACTAAGTTCCGCCGAATAATAAAAATAAATAATAATCTAAGAACGACAAATAAATTGTTTAGTCATCAAACATATCTGTTATAAAAATAATCATCAAAAAAATCATCAATCATCAATGTTACAAATATATCTGTTACAAAAATGACATTCAATCTGCGTAATAAGATGCAAAGAAAAACGTAGGAAGTGTTGCGTTTTTTTCGATAAGGTTCACAGATTTTTAATATTACAAACGTGAATTTACGTCTGATTAAATGAAACATTTGTGTTCATTGGTGTATACGTTACGCAATCATCTACAACAGAATCAGTAATCATCTGACAACCGGATACAATCTGACATAGTTAACAGGTCGTCAGTAGAATAGTGACGAAAGTGAGTCATACTTTCAACTCAAACTTTGTGCAAATGTATCAACGGTAATATCTTTCAAAATAGTGAAGAGTAAATATTCAAAATGGAATGAAAAGTATTTTATACTTTAGTAACGTAAAGTTATATAACGACGTCATAAGTTGCAGTAAGTCTTTTTCGTCTCTCTCTCAATCTTACATATCACATATTACACCCATCACTTCTTAAATATAGACTCAAAACCAGTTTAGAATCTAAACCACTTATTTACATATTACGTGTCCATATCATGCATTGTCCTTTATTTTGTCAAGTACACGTGCTACTTTTAAGGTCCTTCTAATACATTCACTAATCATTTAAATGGTCAATTTACCTCGAATATTATTAGTAAAACCCAACAATACAAGTGTATTGAATGCTGACTGATTCTAATATATTCACCTTCTGCCGAGTGACCTCAAATTCTTAGGTAATATTTCGACACTTGAGTCATCTACCAGAGAATCCCCCAAACGAACTCTGCCCACATTTCAATCACATTATAATCTCAATGTCACAGCAACGTCGAGTTTGTAAAGGTTCATCTCCTATTCACACGAGTGGTTCGTGATTCACACACATTGGTTAAGAGCAATTACGTAACGTGAGAAAAATAACTGATAGACGCTATACCATTAATCACATTTCGTCAATCGAAACAACAAGACCTTAAAATTGGTCGTGATTATTATTCACTGGCAAACAAGAATATTTTGTGTTTAAAAAAATCTTTATTCTATACAATATATATATAGTTTAAGCTGTTTGAGATCCACTAATACCTTTTTACTAAAATTTGATATGAGGTTAATTTGAGTTCTGAGGAAGGACGTAGAGTAATTTTTAAACGGGAGATATTCTCCCATTTCTTTTATGTAAATGCTACAAGCGAAAACCTTTTTATAGTATATAAGAAAAGTGTAATTTAAATAGCTTTGGCCTTTTACAGGAAATATTAACTACAGATTATTTTTAGCCTTATTGGTTTTTTATAATCTTAATGTTATTACTGTTTTATATACATATACATAAAATAATTGTTTAATAAGTTATATATTCGATACACATATTATATCAACATTTTTACTGGCATCAATGTATTGAACATTTTATTCGTTTGATTATAACTTTATACACTGTATAAATTTTGAGAATTTTAACTTTGTAACTAGCAAAATATTATTGTTTATCGTTTATTTTTAATTGTGGTTTGTATTTTAAAAAATCGCCTGCAACAAAACTATTTTATTTCTGTATTTCTCTTATAATTTTAAACGCCTTCAAATATTTAAGCCTCTTTTCGTCTCCTTAGAGAAGAGGATTATGTGAAAATCCATTTCAATACAAGCCGTGCTAAGAACGTTTCTGGACTTGGCATATACTTCGTAGAGTCTATTTGCTGTTCATTTTCTGAGTCCTGTTGAAATAGTATGCTTAGTAAGATTAAGCCAGTTATTTCGGTTTCGGTTAGTTATTTAACTACAATATATCGTTAATTCGATAAAAATCCGATTTCTAATAATAAAAAGGCCGACAATTATTTTTATAAAAATAAACCAACTAACCCAAAATATTAGACTATTATTAGCTTAATCATTGTTATGATTCCTTATATGAAAATGGTGATTTCGAAATTATTTATGCTATTTTATTTATTAGGTAACGTTTTATTGACATTGTTTTAAGTTTTATGATATTTCTGATAGATACGGTTGTGTACATACTTACTGATTACAATCTGTATACAAAAAATAAAGACGAAAAGAAGTTTTACCTATCGAATTAACCTTAATTCGTTTGCAGTGCAAAACCAAATCTGAAAACACTCAAACGCATATTATGGGATAACTTAACTATAACACAACATAAAGAGAAAGAACTATTTGGAATCGATCGTCACACGCTTTGTCGCGCACTTGACGTTGTTTTGCGAGACATTCCTACGTGACAGGTGATCGCGAGCGAAGGCGGATGTAGAGACCCACAAGGAATTATTGTGACTCGTCCATTTTATTGCGGTGAATACACACCGATCTCGTACATTACATGTATTGCAAATTGATATAATTTATTCTCTGTCTTGATATTCACATCATAACACACTTTAGAAATTTGATTTTTAGAAATTTTGCAATTTGGAAATAATATTCTGTATTAACACATTTTGTATTAACACCTGTGTTTGAAATATGATGGGGATCGATTTCACAAAGTGTAATAAATATTATAAGTCATGAGTCAAATGCAGTTCATAATAGTATAGGTATTTAGTTAGGTTACACCGTGTTTGTTTATGATATAATTTTATTTTCTGAAACACTTGTTTTGCGTCGTGTCGTCATGCTTGTGCACTGCATGTGAAATATTAGCAATTCTCTCGTGTATTATGTAAAATAATTAGTAAAAACAATCTACAATGTTATTGGAAAATGGAATGGGAGTTTATTTTATTCGGGCAATTACAAAATTATTCATTGGACGAAATCTATTAACAACTAAATTATTGAAACATTTTATTATTTTAATATTCGTCTTTATAAAACAGTTCAATATTAATATCTAAAGATAAATAAATGGATGGATGGAAAGTTGCATACATTGAATGTACGTTTATAAAACACTCTTTTAAGCTTTTAAAAATTATCTCCGTAAAATATTTTTTTCTGAGAACTTTCAATTGTTTCTGGCTAAAATATTCCAGCCAAAAATAATTATCAGATCCCACAAAGTTTTTTTGTAGTTGGTTCTACTAATTTCTTAATTGGAAAGAACCAACTAAAAACTGATGCCCATCGTAGATCTCTTTAAGTAAAAACGAGTGCTACAATGTAAACTGTATTATTATTCGTAATATTTTTCAAAAGGTGCTTAAGTATAAACCTATTTATTAGCAAGTCATTTGATAACATAATGTTTTTAAAAATGTGATTTAAATTAAGCAGAAACCAGGAAAAAAATAACTGGAACTTATTCGTACTATATCGTATTCGTATATCTGTATACCATATCCTTCTAGTTGTTCGTCTAAATATCTTATTTAAAGTTGCATATATTTAATCTATTGTAAATAATCTGCCTATTGGTACATCACAACTGTACAAGCAAAAGCACAAGAAATAACAAGTTTACTGAACAATTTACCGAAATATTACCTAAAACTGATTGATCTCACGAGGCCAACCCAAGGTAACTTATTCCCAAAAGTTTTAATGAATATCTGAAACATATTACATACACTCGAATAAATAAATTTATAGTCAATTTGTGCAAAGCGCTTGTTATGAAAGTTTTGGAAGTCCAATTATTTGTTCTTTAAAATTTCAAGCGCTGTAACCTTTAAAACTTCGGCTTAGATTACATTGTCTTACAAATTTTTGACAAGCTTTAAGTCACAAACTTGCTTTTTACTTAAGGACTATTTGCATATTCATATGATGTTTCTCAAGAAATTACTAACTCCCATGTAGGTATAACCTATTTTTCTGAATTAAGTACACTAGTAGTTCCCTTATTTGTTACCTTTATTTGTCTAACGACATAAAAGTTATATTTCTAAATACATAATAAAAATTTAATCAGTCGTTTCGTTTCTAAACTTTTAATAAGATTTATCTACCTAGAGAAAAATAAATATTCTGAACAAAAAATAGTTTACTTAAAAAAAATATCTCAATAACGTAGTCGTTCTATAATTAGTTATGATTATGTAATAAATTTGGACGAGTATATATATAATATACTAGTTTTGTCACTATGTAATAATAACATCGGTCCATTTACGCACATACCTAACATTAACACGCAGGCATGATTTCTTAGCAACATCAGCACAGATAGGTGCATAATTCGTAACATGTTATCGTTAATAGAGCGTTAGTAAGGATCGTGACTTAGATTACGACACTCTGATGTTACTATAATAGCTGCTTGTAAGAACTTAGGCCGCCAAACGGCTGGTGTGTGATAGAAATTTCGGGCTGAGATTAAGCAAGATGGTGCGTTCGTAGTTGCGCCAGTGCTGCGTACACTTGAACAAAAGAATGATGGGTCATCGTGCGACTCGAGCGAAACGCTGATTCTATTTCTACTGTTTTGACTAATTAGAATGTTATTCTAAGGAAACTCTGTCAGTCTTTATTGAATAATATTCATAGAATCAGCATTGAATTAAAGATACCATGTTTCATCCTATTACAAGATTTTATTTGTTCTTCTACCTGTTCCTGTATGTCTGTGATTAATCTTGGGAGTTAATTTTAACAATATGACATATATGTCGAGTAACAATGTAATATTATTGTAACTTGTAGATAATCTGATGCTAGAGCTGGAAAATAACATCAATAAAACGACACAACCCTATCGAGCTTGGATTCGTTTGATTCGTGTTGTCGTTGTATTGCTGGACATGTGCCTTCCTCAACCGATCGATCTTGTGCTGCTAGTGCTTTCCTGCGACCTTTGCAAAATCGTTAATCTATCCCGCCTGCCACTCACAGACCTACGAGCAATATACCCTGCTCAATACTACTTAAGGTCCGAATTCTTCGGGCTATGTTGATGACTCTGTTTCTAGACAAACCCCAATCAATAATTCGAAAAAATAAATTCGAACCATTTTTTAAATTTAGTTTGTTTTATTTATAAGTAACACTAAAAGCTTGTTTTTAAATGAACTCTTACTTTTTATTTTATTATTTTTATATTGTACAATCGGCAATGGCAGAATAAGAAATCAAAATCAAAATCAAGTTTTTTTTTATTATTAGATATTTATGGGTCCGGGCACGGCTGTTTCGGTGAGTATCTGTGTCGAATAGGACGGGAGGGATCGACACATTGCCACCACTGCGCATCCGACGACGACCAAGCACACGCTGGCGGAGTGCCCCACGTGGGCCTCGTCGTCGGTGGTGGAGATCGGGGGAGGTATTGTAGCCCCCCCCCGAGGAGGGCTCCCCTGTATCGGCAGGGGAGCGGAGGCTGGGGGTTCCCGAAAGTAGCTTGGCGTTCCCGGGGACTCCCTACATGCCTGAGGAGGTCATCCCTGAGGTTTTAGTGGGTAGGCTCCCTTCTGGGGAGGAGAGCCCCACATAACCGCCGGCTCGCCACAGCCGGGGTATGCAACTTAATACATTTTCCTTAGGGGAAGAAAAAAAAAGATATTTATGGGTGCATATTGAGATTTGTTTCATATATTTCTATTGTTCACATATATTGTCTAGCTATTTGCGTAAATATATTAGTATACATATATATTTTCAGATCTAGATGCGTATAGATAGCGACAGCATAAAAAATAGAAAAATAACATAATGTTTAATTTCTGAAATGTAATTTATTTTACAACATCAAAAGTGTTATCTTTAAATAAACATGTTACTATTGTTAACAATTAATAATGAACTCCTTACCGTTTTTAGATTGTAGTTCACTTATATCTTATATGACACAATAGTTTTTATCATATCTGAGATAGTATAAAACAGTGTAATGTATTTTCATTTATTTTATGAAATTGTTGGATTTTTACAAATAAATCACTAAAAGTTTGAGTACAAGATCTTTATTCCACAGGGAATTCAAACAGAATTAAATTCACTAATGTTTACTTTGCAACAATACTTTATACAAATAAATCACTAGAAATAGAAGTACCAAATCTTCATTTCACATGGGATTTACACAAAATTCAATTCACTAATGTTTACTATGCAACAATATTTTATACAAATAAATCACTAGAAATATAAGTACAAAATCTTCATTTCACATGGAGTTTAAACAAAATTCAATTCACTAATGTTTACTATGCAACAATATTTTATACAAATAAATCACTAGAAATATAAGTACAAAATCTTCATTTCACATGGAGTTTAAACAAAATTCAATTAACAAATGTTTACTATGCAACAATATTTTATACCAATAAATCACTAGAAGTATGAGTACAAAATCTTTATTTCAAATGGAGTTTAAACAAAATTCAATTCACTAATGTTTACTAGGCAACAATATTACTGTCAATTCTATCAATTCATATACATAGAATGACTTAAAAATATAAAAGAACTTAAATTAATATAGGTACAGGCAGGGTTTATAGGTCCGTTTGATCGATATTGGTTTTAAGTTGAAATTTATAATGTAAAAGATTAAAAGACGGTATTCCGAGGATAAAAAGAAATCAGTATTCCGGTAGTCCTTCAGGAGTCCTTCAGGAACTGGTCCAGGCAACTGGTAACCGTGGTTAGATGGCCGTGTTTGGGTTAGTTTACTCTCTGTCCTTGGCTTACCAAGTCGCCGTCTTCAATTAGGATTTAAGGTAGATCAGCGGTCTATTTAATGCAGCTGGGTCACTTGAAAGTCCCTGGGTGACGAGGGTTAATGTTCAGCCCAAATATAGTTCCCTTTCTTTCGGGATGATTGTCTTTTTTTCTCTAATTTATATTCGGTGAAAGTAGATCTATTTCGTCAGTCTATATATAGACTTCTCTTTTGTAGCAGAGCTCGGCCTCAACAGCCGAATACAGTATTTTCAATTATTTAAATTAGAACAGTGAATAGTTATTGATCACAGCTATTGATCCAAAACCAAATAATATCCGCTAATCACTGCCACAGACTAGTGTGTATCCTTTTTTTTTTATTAAGTTTTTAATTTTTTTAGTTAGGCAAAGGACACAACCTATGCTAGCCCGAGCAATCTAGCCTGACTATGTTAATCTGTAGAAGGATTAATATTTCTTTATTAGTCCTCACAGCTAGGTCTAGTTTACAGACTCAATTGCCACAGACAAACATTTGCCTGAGGAATAATAAAAATAAGGTTAAACGACTACACTTATGATGATCAATTGCGATTTAACTTTTCATTGACATAAGACTATTCTTTTAAACTACTAATTGTGACATTATAATATTTTAATATTTTTTTAGGGGGAGTGTGTGGGATTACTGATTAAAATACTATCTTTGTAGACGACGCTTGGCTAGACTTGGTTGCTTAATTTGCGCCATAGATAATGGTGTTAGGATCATGATTAGCGGTCCACTCTATGGAACTGTCCATGTCATCTATTAAAATTGTCAATGTCAAAGTAACAATTCGACGTAAACATAACCAATGCGAGATACAATTGTAAAAGTGATTTTAATCAATATGAATAAAAAAATGTCTTTAATAGTACTTAAAATCAGTGAGAAAAACAGTGTTACAACAGTTAGGATAGTATGTAATAAACTGGTTTAAAAAAATTTGAATATTACTTTATTTTCATGTGCTATTTTATTAAGTAACGTCACTTTACAATTGCAAGCGTGGAAAATTAATATCATATGAAAGATATTAACATATATAAAAAAGTAATATTTTTAAATATGAAATATATCCTTAATATAAAAATAAATTAATTACTATACGACTATTATATACCTAATACTGTGGAGTCAGGAAAAAATATCGATATATGGTTAATGAATATCGTTAGAAATCTTTGACTTTTCTTTGATGATATTGGTTCTGATTGTAGCAAATTTTTAACAACGTTGGGTTTTTTAAATTTAAAATAATTCACATTTTAGAGTTCCCTAGCCAAATGGCAAAAAGGCGAGTCCGACACGCACCTGACCCTTTTTTGTTAAATTAGTGTTAATTAGTTTAATAAGATTATATCTTAAACGCTTAAAATAAGAAATAAATAAGCACGTTCTTTATATTTGTAATTGATTCTGGTCTGTTGTTCTGTCTGTTCTTCTTGAATGTTTAGGCTCAAAGCCATTCGAGTAACTAAATATTCAAAATTTACTCCAATTATTGTAGCTGAAAATACTATAATATACTATAATATCAAATTATTCCAATAAGATAATACCACTGGAATTTGATATGTCGTATCTTCAAACTTCTATAAATATAACTAATAATGACTACTACCGCAAAGCAGTAATTATATTAATAATTTTCGACGCACAATTGGTATCATTACTGAGATATTACCAAATAGTTCAGAGCGTACAGCGGTAATTAACGTATTCACCTGCGAAAGGTAGGTACATTATATAGCTTTCTATAACTGTGTAAGTATTTCTGTAAGCAATTGGATCATACATTTATAATAAATCTATACTAATATTATAGAAGTCTCGTGGATAATCTCTAGCAGTAATGATCTGTTTTTTATTAAATTTTGTATAGTGATAATTTTAGAGCCGGAAAATCAAATGGGATAATTAACCACAAAAAATCTAATGTGAAATTCCGCTATAATGGAAGCAAAGCGGCAGGTGAAAAGTTTACACTAATAAATTATTGAAAAAACAATGAGGCTAAAAGGAGAAACTGTTAGCACTATTGTAGTGGCACTAACTTAGGCTAACCTACTCGGCAGCAACGTGTAATACAGAGATATCATACACAAATAGACGGTAAATACCGAAATTATTTAAAAAAATTCTAATTATCTAGAAAGTAGAGTCATGCGGATTTAAAGCCGCCAAAATAAAATAGCTCTTACATCTGAAAACTTCAAGGTCTCTCTTCTTCTTCTCAACAGCTTCAAAGATGCTGAGAAGCTGTTCTGAGTCAAGTATATTAATGTATGTGTGTCATTAAAAGTTAATTTCGGGTCAATAAATGATCATTGTGTCGTCACGTTATTATTGTGATATATTTTTAAATAAAATGAAAATATATTGAAGTGTACTTAATAATCATTTGAATTAGTATCTAGTTATTTAACACATGATTAAATACAATTACGATGGGTGAAGTTTGGTTTGTTTGGCATTAAGATCCAATCGCACCACGGCCCTACTACACCGCTCTCCAATGAGCCCTTCCTAACCTGGAAGGAATAAATTCGACACGCCATCCACTGTAATGGGGTGGTATGGGCAATTATGTTCTAAACAGTTTTAGTATTTCATTTGCAGTGACCGCAACGGGTCAATATGGCCTATACCTAGCACGCTTACCAAGAGTTAGCACGTTTTAGCGGATTCGTTAGCATGAAATGTCGATTCACGAATCTGCATGGTAGTATATCGAAAGCAAGTAGCATGAAATTGATCCTGCCATGTATCAATGTGTTTTTCTAAATTCAAATGTATGAGTACATTTATCCGATGCTTATAAAGGAAAACATCATCAGGCAACCTGCATACACCTGCGAAAAATATTGCGAAGATGTACATATGTGAAGTCGACGAATGGTAATGAGCTCCAATGATGAGTGTTTCAATCACCATCTGGTCACTCTTGGGAAAAGACGCTTTAATGGTATAGGCTGGGTGGCGGTGACCTTTCGTTATAAAAACTAATTTTTAAATATAAATAGCAGCAGAAAATGGGACGTCATTGCTTCTTTCTATAAGAACGTTAACTCTTAGAAAAATGAATTCTTAGAACGTTAATTCTTCGGCACAGTAGGCTGGGTGGTAGAAAACGGCAAAAGCCCATGTATGCCAATTTATAGCTGTCAGCACTGCCTGTCTTTGTCTATCCTGTCTTTTGTAACCGCCTGCGCGTAGGGAAGTAGAAGGATAAAGGACTAGGTATATGCGTGATATAAAGGACTCAGTTGCAGCCTATTATCTAATCATATACTCTATACTATATCTAATCATTTCATATGGAGTCCAGGGGACCCTTTTTTTTTTATTAATGTCTGGAAAATGCGTTACGCATACCCCGCGGCTCGGGAACACCGCGGGGTTATGTCGCTTGGGGGCCGAGTGCCAGCCAGCGAAAAACCAGACAATGCCCCTCAGGGACGCCTTGGCAGGAGCGTATCAATCGTCGACGCATCCTCCCCCTCATCAGACGAGGAGGAAGACACGCCGAGGAGAGCAGCATCACTGCCTGACAAGGTCATGGAACACTTACGTATACTTCCACGACCTCGTCGGCGTCATTGGCTCGCCCGCGGCGAGCCCCTCTCACCCCCCCCACCCTGTTGTGCTGGGGGGGCCGTCGATCCCCCGGGACATCCAGGGGATCGTCGACTGACGGCGACCTTTGAATAGCAGGAATCAGCATTCCCGGACCTGGTCCCCGCTGATAGTACAGACGGACACGCGGCGGGAGGGACACGCGCAGCACGTAGTCATAGCCGAGGTTCCACAGGAGGGGCCCAAGAACTGAGCCCGTCGACTTGCCCGTCGCTGCGGGAAAACGCGATATCTCGCCCGTCCAGGTAGTTGCCTATTAAACGGGCGAGGTAGTGCGGCACATTGTGGTGCCGCAGCGCCGCCATGATTGCGCGGAACGGGAGGCAATTGAAGGCGTTGGCGATATCGAGTGACACCGCCAACACCTGCTCGCCCCCGTCACACGCCTCCCTGACTGCCGCCCTCAGGTCGGACAGTGCGTCTAGGGTCGACCGACCCGCCCTGAAGCCGTACTGAACCGGCGACAGGTCGGGACCCACCTCCTCGAGGTGCTGGACGAGGCGGGAGGCGATAAATCTCTCGAACACCTTACCGACTTCGTCCAGCAGCACTATGGGCCGATAGCCCGTGGGGTCTCCTGCAGGTTTTCCTACTTTTCGAAGGAGGCAGAGGAACCCCTTCTTCCACGGCTTGGGGAACCGTCCGGTGCGAAAACAGGCACCGAACAGCTCCCGCAGCCTCTCGCCCAGGTGCCCGAGCGCCAGGAAGAGCACCCTGGCCGGGACTCCGTCAGGGCTGGGCGCCGTGTGCTTGCCCTTCAGGCGGGCGGCGGCATCCTCAAACTCCTCGAGTCCTATCGGAAGAGGAGGAGAGTCCAGGGGAACCTCGCTAAGCCCATTAGTCTTCCATAACTTACCATCAAGTAAAATAAATACTACAAAACCATAAGCCTTACTTAAAATATCAAATTTAAAATTATGTTATATTAGAGTGTTATATTATATATAAATGTAAAACTAAAAACTCATTACTATTTTTAGCCTACATGAAATATTTTATTTTTCATGCAGTAACTTTACCATGTTTCAGATGGAATGATCAACATAATCTAGATTTTAAATCATGAAGTAATTAATATATATAATAAAATAAAATGTCGTAAATGTCATGAGAAACTTCATAGTTTTGCTACGACAATTTTGCTTTTTGTTTGAATTTATGGTTTTATTTTTTGGTTTTAATTATGGTTGGTTGGTCTTTTTTTACAAAAATATTGCCGACCATACTACCGACCGACAGATCCATAACTATGATGAGCATGATATGAAATGTTGGATTTTCAATTCAAATTTTTTTCAATATTTTTGTAATATTTTTGCACAAAAATAAATATATAACTTTGTTCTTCATTCAAAATAAATAATTATATTTTTGTACACAATCTATTTCTTATTAATCTGTTTTCGTTTGTCAATAAGACAAATTAGAAATCTTGTTTTTCAACAGAAGAAGCGATTATTGTTGGGGTTTAATTTAATTTAACCTCTATTTCAATACTGCAATATTATTTGATTCCGCTACTTAAGCGTAAAAAATACAAGTGGTCTGTATAATTAATTACATCCAATTAACAGATTCATTTTGCAAATTATAAGGATGTTCATATCATATTGTTACACAAAAGATTTAGAAATGAGAACTTAATAAGCATGCGCAGGTTGAATTTGAAAGTTTGTATTGAAATAAAAATTCTGATTGTTACCATAAATTTGTAACAATTCTGTTTTTATGCATTAAAACTTAACATAATAAGGAAATGATTTTGTTATAATATACATCGAAAGCACCACAACACAAACTTTAATAAATTGAAATACATATATACTTAAAAAAGCTACATAAATAAAATAAACAGTAAAATTAAGTGGAACTTGTAAGAAGTAATAAAAACCTTACCTAATGAGCAGTGACAATCCAATAAATCACAAAAAAACACACAGCTGGACTACTGAGTGGGCACCACGGGACGGTTCAGGATATAATAAAATAAAATCACTAGGGTCAAACAGGATCTCACAATTCAAACCAGGATATGTTTCACACTACTTGCACAAATGTTTTACTGAACTACCATGAAACTGGCCAGTGCTGCGGCGAAATTGTTATAGACATTCAATAATCAATGCGTGAGTGTTGTAATATTTACGTAATTTTTTTTCAGACTGTCATACGCTCGCGATGTTGTTGAAAGAGCCGCGAGAACCACTCCCAACGGAGGCACAAACCGCACTGCCAACCGGTACTTACGAAAGGTCGTTCGTTACCCACATTCTCTTTCCGCGCAAGCCTTCGCGAGTTGAAGAAGGACAGAACAACTGGCTCCTGTATTATGTATGAGCCAGAAAGAGACGAAATGATTCTAGTCTCAGGGAAACCCGAATCCGAGTCTTGATAGTTCTAACTTACGACTGCTTCGCCTTTGTGAATTATTTGAAAGGTATGCTTAGTTGCACAATCGTACGTTTAAAAGGAAACAGTAAAAAAAAGTTAATTGTTATATTATGACAAAATGTGTAGCTTTATAATACGACCGACCCTTTATAATGTAATTATTACTTAGAGAGCTTTAAGATTAATTCAAGTAAACAAATTACTGAACAATTCTCTCTTCTAATTCGAAACAGATTTAATGATTAAAAGTGGGTTTGACGTGCTGACAGTTTTTTAGAATATACTTTAATAAACTTCCTTTCAAGATTGTTTTCTAATGAAATATATAAGAAAAACCTAAAGCCTAATGGCTTTTCTTATATGTATATCAATGTTATGACGGGTGATAGAGGAGAGTGGAAGAATAAGACAAGTTGAGCGGACCCCAAATAAAATTGGGAACAAAGGAAGAAATATATATATATTTTATATATAAATTAAAGATTGTCGTAATAAATCACTTCCTTGAGCATCGGCAATATTTTACCAAGCTATCTTTGAAACTTTTTGTAAGCTCTGATCGTCATAATTTTGTTTCGATACTGTTCTTTATTTAATTGTTTATTGGATACAGATGGCTGGCTTTTGCATATAAATTGCTTCATCAGCTATACAGAGAAGATCTTAATCCTTAATTAAAGCTCACAAGCACATTGTCACCTGCGTAATTGTCTGTCTGCAGAATAATAATATATTGTTATTCAATATTCGACATGACTTTATTGATACCAATGTAATAATGCGAAGAAATCATCTAAAATAGAATTAATTAATACTGAAAACGTGCTGTACACTAAAGTAGTTTTTAACATTTTAGTTCTACATATTTTATTTAATATTGTTATATATATACTAGCTTTTGCCCGCGACTTCGTCCGCGTGGAATAGTGACTTCCGGCAGATTTTTGGTTAACCAACAACATATTTATATTTATATTTGAATAAAGATTAATATTATTATGTTGATACAACTTAAACAAATTATTTCGACCAAATTTGGTACCATAAAAACGGTCATTGTGACTAAACCTTAAAAGATAGACATATGCCGTCGCGGACTTTTTTTTAGATCATGTATAGAGGAATAATTCTTTCATACATATTTTTTGTGTATCTTGAACCGTTTTCGCAGCGCACGCAAAGAAAGCCTTCAAAAATGAATAATTTTCCCCGTTTTTTACACATTTACCGCTCTGTCTTTGCTCCTATTGGTCATAGCGTAATGTTATTTAGCCTATAGCCTTCCTCGATAAATGGACTATCCAACAAAAAAAGAATTATTCAAATCGCACCAGTAGTTTCGGAGATTAGCGCGTTCAAACAAACAAACAAAAAACAAACTCTTCAGCTTTATATATTAGTATAGATTGGCTTCAAATATGTATAAAGTATAACATATATCATTCATGACAATACGCCTTTAATGAATTCACTATTGTTTCTATATTTTTACTTCGGTAAGTATAAAGGCCAAAAAAGGTTAAGGGCTGGTTAACTTTCCATAACTTATCTTCTTTAATTTTCTAAAAGTAAGAATATATTTTACATATTTTTTCTATTTAAGCTAAGATGTTAAATGGCAGGTAAAAGTAATAAATGTCTAACGACATTTTGATATTTTTCATTGTGGCGATGCCTATTGAAATATATTTATACGAAAGTAGGTAGATACTTAAATCTTTTACATAGAATAGATTTCGCATTATTTTACTGTACAAAGAACTCAAATGGGCATAGCCTCTCTCTAAAAAAATATCTTAAAGTAATGAAAATATTTTGACTGGCTACCACGACTAAATACGATAAATACAGAAGAATACAGAACCCAAGCCATCCTCATCTAAAATATAAGGAAGCATGAATATAAGGACACAGATAGTTATCCAAATTATTTTATCAATGGAAATAGATACTGATATAAATTTAACAAACATATAGTTGCTATCTATACAAACGAAAATTTGAAACGTATATGAGTGTTTCTCCGAAATTGCGTTCTTTGTCTGATTCATATGGCCTAATTTTTTTTTCACATTTAAGCTTATAAAACATATTTTTACGAATGATGGTAACCTAAGATACAATGTGTGAAAAAGGCACACTTTTTGATAAAATGGTTTCCGAGATAATTAACTTTAAAAATTTTGGGGCCATATGAATCAGAATCTGTGATATATGAATCAGAATTAGGGATAGAAATGAAATTCTAGTTAGAAAAATCAGTCAATTATTTATTAACATCACAGTAAATGCACATGATGCTTATCATAATACCTAAATCTAGTCATCACAGCGTAATATGGCACTTGACAATATCAATCATCACAATATTAATTACTTTTTAATACGTTCTGCAATTTTCTTCTTCTCTCTTTTTTCTTCCTTAGATATTACTGGTGGCATTTTTGTGTACTGTAATATAAAAACGAAGATTACAAATTTATTAATAATCATACTTAAAAATGCCTTTAAATAAGACTGTCTCAATTTTGACAACATGCAGGTACAGTATTGTATTTGTATTTGCCACTACAGTAGGTATGTATACAAATAATACACTGTTTGACACATGACTGAAATTTCAATATTTTAAGGAATTTCAAGTTACAGATACCTTATTATTGACCTGACGTTTCAACCCAATTATGAATAATGTAGACCTATTAAAAGGTGGGTAAAAATTGTAAGAAAAATTCTTGAGCGGGAATCGAACCCACGACTTATCACGTTACGTTGTAACGGTCTTAAAAGTTAATATATTGTTACAGTATATTACCCTTTTCGTCTAAGCAGTAGTTTGAGCCTATAAACTACCGCTAAAACTAATAGTTGAGTAAGTAGGTAGTTTCATTAACCACTCGTTATTATTTTATTTATGTTATTTAGTTAATTAATTTTATTTTTAAACTCTCATTTAAACGAAGTTTCTTTTTATTGTTTACCTTTATTTTATTACCTAGACGAACGGAATTTAATACCAATATATATTAGTTTTAATTTCAGGTATAGTCTAATTTTCGAAAAATTTAGTCGTCGATAGATATGAAACCCCTTTGACGTTATTAGGACTGCTGCGAAATTTACAGCTACTGTTTTTAGACACGTAAATAACATTAAGTTCATACGAAATGACTTGTTACAGGCGTAACGTGCCGCCAATGTAACGTTTCATTAACAGTATGTGTGACATTCTGATTAATATGGTATTTTTACCATATGAATCAGACACATATCAATCAGAATTTTACCCATAAACATCGATAAATCATCACACGTGTGCAATTAAAGATTGTTATTTATACATAGGTTTCTGTTCCCCAATGGCATTATATTTCCCGCAGATTCAAGTTTGAAAACCATTTACTTTAATTATAAAAACGAACATACTAATCAGAAAACGGGTGTACCAAGGCTATATGAATCAGATATTTACCTTTATATCTCCGCGACGACACGAACCAGCCACACTTCTCGTCGCCACCACGTCAACCGAGCCACTGGCTACCCCCAGCGCGGGAAAGGGTCGCCTCATGTTTCTTAATTAGCTGGGTACGTTCGAGTGAAGCGCGTGAATATGAATCAGACTTTTGTGCCGGACACTCACTATTTTTTTATTTATAAATAAACAATCGTAAATATTAGTACCATTTTTTTTGGTGTAAAGAAACAACTAATATTCTTTCGTAATAATTATAATTTACATCAATTTATCAATATGAAATAATGTTATTGTTAGTAATGTTCAAGAAACTGGGTTACGGACACACCATATTAGTCAGAAAAACTACTTTTAAATATTTTTTTGAAATATTTATATAAATATTATTTAAAAAAAATAACTTGTGCAAGATAGACAATAGTCTGAAATATGTTATAAAATTAATTGCAGACTGATTTGTCAGTTACTTACAAAAATAAACCTCAAGACATCGAAAATTTAGGGTTCGAAGAATCACTCATTAAGATAAACCAATCTGTAGTGCTGTTGTCTTGTTCTATATCTATTGTTTCAAAGATGCCCGCTAATTAATCGTGGGAACAGCTTATATCTTGAAAAAATCTGTTTCCTTAAGGCATTCTCTCGCAGTTATTTTGTTCCCTAAGTTACATGATTTCCTTTATTACTCGTAATGTTGGTTGCAAAGTTAAGTATGTGGGGATCTGTCTTGTTAAAATAAATATGATATAACACAATTTTTTTAAAGGACGCTACAGTTATTCTTCACTTTACATCAGATTCTAAGCTTAAATGGCGCTCACATTTAAGAGAAGCCTTACACCAAACTGTTTGACCAGAGTGGTACATATAAGATAGATTCTTTACACTTAAGGAGAGACTCATGCCCAGCAGTCGGACGCTTATTGAGCTGACTCATAATTATAGTGTCAATAGTACAGATTTAACATCTGTGACGGAATATATATTACGACTTTCGTATTTGTTAGTAACAATATCTCTGTTATTTTCGTATTCGTTGCTTTTTCTTATTAGATCTGATTAAACCTATTACACGACCTATGTTAAATTTATTTATTTAAATTCTCAATAACCTGTATGTCGCAGATCACGCGTCAAAATAAATAAATATTATTATCGTCAAAATAAATAATAAACACTCTTAAAAATTTGCCAAGCTCGAAGTTAGCTTTACAGAGTTTGCCTTGCTTTGCCTTCTATAACAGAATCTAGAGTAATAGAGAGCCTAGCCGGAGCTAGCCGGCAAAACAAAATAGATCAAAAAGCAAATGGCTGTTTTTTAATTCTGTGTAAGCTATCTAAAAATTAACAGTTTTAAATCTGTATGGGTGTATATTATTTTGATTTAAATTGATTCATGTATATTGATTGATTACTCCTTGCGACAATACTTAAAAAAAATCACATCAATATTTTCATTTCTGGACTGAACACAATGTATACTTTGCATCAATTATTTGAGAAATTCGATTTCTATATTGGGTCTGGACATTACAGACTCATTAAATATAGGACAACGAATATGTGTATAAAATTTTACCATTATCCTTTACCATGTATCTTTATAATGTTAACTTTGAAACTGTTCCAATTACTCAGGCACTTTATAATTATGTAAAAATCTAAATCATGACGAGTTAAGATTACATTCACTCACTACATATAGAGTGAGTTTCTTACTGTGGATTTCACTATGGCTGATTAAGAGAATTTATATCGTAATTACATATCTGCAAAATACCCATGCAATGACAATAGGTCCCTATTATATTGGGACTTATAAAAATCGGCGATGTATGACCATTTATTAAGCCGCTGCCTAACGTTTCAAGTAGAACAGAAGTGATTATAAATATGTATGCAACAGGCATGAAGTTTTCTTCGCACTAGGTGTGTAGGAAAAAGGATTTGGAAAGTCGAATCTCTCAAATTAGAAGCCTGTGCTGAGTCCACCGATAATTTCTTCAACGCATGTTAAAGTGTGACAATATTACAGTGATTTACCGTCAATTATTTAGGAGTGCTCTAAAGTTCTACTACCAGTTAAATAAAAAAATCTCCCCCAAAAGAAAATACTCATGGAAAAAACGCGTACAAGTATCACGGAAGGTATTTTATAACATTATGTTCCTATGACACGCAAGGGTCCCGGTGAGTTTCTATCTATCAAGCATCATCATAAGGGTTTTCCCTTGGCAGATATAGAATTACTGTAATAACCGAATAGCCAGCAATGCATTCCAAAGACGCTTAAGTTTTATAAGACTTGAAAATCTAAATTATTTATTTAAGTTTTTTCACTAGATCACATGTCTCTATCAGTTGATAATTGAATTTCGATTAATTGGAGCTGTATAAAATTTGAGAACAGAACAAAACGTGATGATTTCATTAACCACGGTTAAAAAAAGGTATTGTATATCGTGCACAAAAGAATCTCAGTAACTTCAATAGAATTATTACTGATTTCGAATTGAATTCTCATTATTCGTTTATAGTATTACGTAGAAATCATAAATCGATGTCGAAATAATAGCCCAGGGGTCTATGGTGACTGTAATCGATACCTACTTTTATTTGTTACAAGTACTGCAATATTTGCCCCTCACTTACCTTCGCCGCACAACAGCCGCATTTTATTTCATGTTGATCTGAAATATAATTGTTAACAGTGTAGTCTTTCTATTCGGTATTCATTGGCATCGCGGTTTTAGATTAAAAAAAAATAATAAAGATTTTCTTGTCTGTGGCACTCCGGGTAGCAAATGTCACTTTTTTTTTCGCGCGTTCGCCGGCATCGTAGGTCTCGTAAAACTTTTTGAACATTACTGAAAAAGTAAAACGTGATAACCTGGCATCAAAAATTAAAAATAGCCTAGAACTGAAGAAGTCTTCAGCCCAAATAAAAAAGTCAACACCAAAAGCAAATCTAGCTAAGCCAACTTACACCACAACAAGCAAACCAAAAGGCAATACTGAAAAGGCATAAATTACCAGAAAAATTGTCAGCTACTGGAAGCCCCCACCCTTAACGAAGAAATATAAGATGTCTTAACAGATAATGCTCTGACGAGGGACAAGGCCATCGTTTTGATGCAACACCAACTGGGGCTAGCCACAGGCATTATCGGAGAGGCTATGACAAAAATCATGCTTCAAGAGCAAATAGATAAAGTACAGCATTAACTGACGCCTCCAAGCTCCTTGTTGACATCCACTTCCAGAATACAAGAACACGGAAAATCTTGATCTCTTCACCACTTAATAAAAAGCACAATAACGTTTTATTTAAAAAGATTTATGAAGGTTCACTTCATCGAAGTTTATCATAATACCGTCCCATCGGAAAATATTGAAGAAAATAAAAAATATGAAAAACGCCTTCGTGAAATCCGCGAGCGTCACCGTAGCCGCACAAGAAGCCGAAGCCCCATATTAACCTCGTCTCGACCTCTTTCCCCAAGCTCATCACCGGACTCACAAGGTAAAGTCTACAATGCACCCATGCCGGTACGAGATACCGTTAGGCATGAAAGTCAAACTTGGTACGAGATACCATAGCTTTGATAAGTACGAGATACTATTTCATTACGTACGAGATACGTTGAATACAATGCACCCATGCCGGTACGAGATACCGTTAGGCATGAAGGTCAAACTTGGTACGAGATACCATAGCTTTGATAAGTACGAGCTTAGAGCATTAAACCTAAGAGTACAAGATACTATTTCATTACGTACGAGATACGAAAATCCAACAGCAAAACATGGCGGAATTTCCTTACCAGGCCGCATCGAGGACGAGGTGGAGGTAGACCCAGTTGCAGCTTTCCAAGATGCTCTGGGGGCCGAATACGAAGACAATTGTAAGCAGTTCAGAGGAACTATACAAAAAGAAATCACGGTTCGTTGGAACCATATTCTCCTCAACGGAATCACGAAGGAGGAAAAAGAGCAATACTACGGGAAACCGCTACGGTCCACCACAGCCTCTACAACCCAGGGCGACGGCATCACGAGGTGGACCCAGGAACCGCACAGCGCAGCCGCCGCCCCGACGACCAGCCTTCAGCCACGCGCGGCCCGAGAGGCCTGCGACACGCGGCCCGAGAGGCCTGCGACACGGGGCAACAGGCGTTAAATGATCAGGTACATGCAGGCAACATAACTAAATACTTCACCTGCTGGCAAAGGATCACTAGTGATCCTATGCTATTACAATGGGTAAATGGTTACCATATTCCCTTTCTAAAAATTCCAGTGCAAAGTTTTGTTCCCCAAAATAATATACCTCTCACTGAAGTTGATAATATGCGCAAAGCCATTGTCAACTTATTAGAACTAGGTGCAGTTCAAATATGCAACCCCTGTAAGAACCAATTTATCTCAAATTCTTAAGAATTAATTCTTAAGATCAAAACCCAATGGCAAATTTAGATTTATCCTTAACTTAAAATCTCTGAATACCTTCATCAAAATAGATCACTTCAAGATAGAAGATATTAGAACGGCAGTAAAGCTTGTAAATAAAGACTATTTTTTGTGCTCCATAGATCTCAAAGAATCTTATTTTCTCATCTCAGTTGTCCCAGAACACAGAAAATACCTTCGTTTCGAATTTGATGGCATTCTTTATCAATTCACAGCATTACCATATGGTCTTTGTACTGCACCTAGTGTCTTCACAAAACTACTGAAACCAGTGATTGGTACACTCAGAAAACAGGGGTTTTTTATCAACAATATATCTCGATGACTATCTTTGCATTGGGCAAACTTATAAGGAATGCATAAGAAATAGGGATGCAACTCTCTCCATTTTTAAATGCTTGGGCCTTATTGTAAACCATGAAAAAAGCACACTAATACCTAATAAATCTTGCAAGTTTCTTGGCTTTATCATAAATTCACAAAAAATGTCACTTGAATTACCACAGGATAAGAGAGACAGTATAAAATCTTTAGTAACAAAATTTCTATCCTTGAAGAGCTGTAGAATAAGGAACTTTGCAAAATTGCTTGGTACTTTAGTAGCTGCTAGCCCTGCTGTACCTTATGGCCTCATGCACACTAAAGCAACGGAAAGAGAGAAATATCTAGCGTTGACACACTATGCTGACAATTATGATGCTATTATGTACTTAAATACAAATATTTAAATACAATTTCAGTTGGAAATATTTTCTGATGCATCACTGACTGGTTGGGGAACACACTGCAATGGTGAAAGTAGTGGTGGTATGTGGTCTCACTCAGAACAACACCTTCATATAAACCAGTTAGAACTGACAGTAGCATTTTTTGGATTAAAATGTTACGCAAAACCATATAGCCATTGCAATATTTTATTACGTATAGATAACACAACTGCTATTGCATGCATTAATAAAATGGGTAGTGTGCAATACCCACACTTGAACAAAATCACCAGAGATATCTGGAGCTGGTGTGAACACAGAAATATAAACATTTATGCCTCTTACATAAAGTCCACTGACAATGTATATGCGGATAAAGAATCATGTAACACAAATTTTGACACAGAATGGGAATTAAGTAAAGATGCCTTTAATACTATAAAAACCCACCTAGGAATCCCAAACATAGATCTTCTTGCATCTAGGATTAATAAGAAATGTAAGCTATATGTCTCTTGGAAAAGGGATCCTAATGCATTTGACATTGATGCTATGACCCTTAACTGGGCACCTTATTATTTTTATGCCTTCCCACCATTTGCCCTTCTAACTATATGCCTACAGAAGATTAAATGTGATAAAGCCAGAGGCATACTTGTTTACCCAATGTGGGAGTACCAACCATGGTACCCCCTAGCCATGAGCTTAATGATCAGTAACCCAATCATATCTAAACCAGATCCTAACTTATTGATATTTCCTTTTGGAGCAAAGCACCCGTTGAGCAGCCACCTTACCCTGGCAGTGAGCATCTTCTGCGGGAGGCATTCAGACGCAGAGGCTTGCCACAGAGCTCACTAGACATTATGCTAGCATCCATCTCCAAGGGTACTATGATTCAATATAACACAACTTATAAAAGCTGGTGGCAGTTTTGCAATACATACAACCAGGAATCGCTCTTAACACCTATACCTTTTGTAATAAAATTTCTAACAGAAAAATTTCAAAGTGGTGCTAGCTATAACACCCTCAGTTGCCATAAATCTGCCCTTTCTCTTTTAATAGGAGAGAAAGTTGGGACAGATGATAGAGTGAAACGATTCCTAAAAGGTGTATTCAGGCTAAAACCAGCCATGCAAAGATACACAGAAACATGGGACCCACACAAGGTGTTGAGTTACCTAGCAAAATTACCACCAAACTCACTGTTAAGCCTTGAAATGCTAACTAAAAAACTGGTAACATTGTTAGCCTTGGCAAGTGCTCAGCGGGTACAAACTCTTTCACTGATTAAGCTTAATGATATCTCTACCTCTGACTCAAAAATCACCATAGTCATCAGTGATTTAGTAAAAACTTCTGCACATACAAAACAACACAGTATAATAAACCTTCCATTTTATTTACAAGAACCTAAAATATGCCCAGCCAGCACACTTCAAGACTACATCCATAGCACAAACACTATCAGAAATTTTCAAACATACCTTTTATTAACTTCTAAAAAGCCATACCACCATGCATCAAAACAAATCATAAGCAGGTGGATCAAGTGTGTCCTAGCAGATAGTGGTATTGATACAAACCAATTTAAATCACACAGCACCCGCCATTCTGCCACCTCATTAGCTAGCAAGGCAGGAGTGTCAATTGATGTTATTAGGAAAACCGCTGGCTGGACTGAAAATTCCCTTACATTTGCAAGGTTTTATCAGTTACCTATACAAGATAAAAACAGTTGTGATGACTTTGTACAGGCAGTTTTTAGCTTTGATTAATAATATTATTTTTATATTATTATATTACATTGATTTAAGTTTCAAGTAATAAAAAGGTTATTATCACAATTTATCTTGATGATGATGATTTAAATATTGTTGATTTATCTTAATTTTCATTGCAATTATGTTGATCTCAATTATGTTTTTAAAATATTGTTGACTTATCTTAGTCTTATCTCAGAAAACCACTGTACTTTTGATTATTATTACTGTTAATTTTATATTGTAAAATTAACACAAAAATTTACTTCAATATGTGAGATACAGAGAAAATTACCAAGTTGATTCCCTCTTATTGCCTTATAAAAATTAGTTAAGTAATTAAAGGCTGACTAATTAAGCTGTGATTATCTACTTAGACATAAGTGTTATAGTTCAGAATGATTTGGACCTCATCATTTATACCAGACCCTTTGTAAATTATTTATTTACAAACTTACCTTTCATAAGTGCATACATAATGATAGATACCCACTATGCAACTGTCTCTAAACAACTACACTGTTAACAATTATATTTCAGATCAACATGAAATAAAATTGAAGATTGGACGAACTTACCTAAGTGAAGTCCAATTGTAATTTTATGAAGGTTGATCTGAAATATAATCACCCGCCCAACCCAGCATCAGCTTGTTGCTGATCCCAAGCATAGTGGGTCATCAACTCATCAGAGCCATCTCACTTTAAAGCTCTAAAATAGTGACATTTGCTACCCGGAGTGCCACAGACAAGAAAATCTTTATTATTTTTTTTTAAATCTAAAACCGCGATGCCAATGAATACCGAATAGAAAGACTACACTGTTAACAATTATATTTCAGATCAACCTTCATAAAATTACAATTGGACTTCATTTAGGTAAGTTCGTCCAATCTTCAATTATATCTCACTCCAGTTAACCAAATCATAAATTGCTTAGTAGACGCAATCGTTTTTCTTTTTTTTGTTATAGATATTATAAACTGCAACAAAAATTATTATTATAAAATATCCATTAAGCTAAAGCATATATGTTTTTTGTTATATCATAACTGAAAATCATATTTAGAGGTAGTACATAAAAATCATACATCTTTGAAAATCTTACTCCTATTTTCCTTCAAAAGTAATAATTAGATTACTTTTGCATTCATTTTCTGAGTCAGCTGGTAGAGTTAACGTCCTAAATATTATTGATGTAACATCTATCAAGCATAAGAAGTTGAAAGTGATGTGATATTTGGGATAAGTATGCTAAAGCCATAAAAAAAGTAATTTTGATATGCGAATATAAATTAATAAATAATATCTCCGTCAGCAAATTGTTTTTACCATTACTGTTTCTCTATGACACTAAACTACTATTGAGTGCAAATCTAAAACTACTTACGGACTATTTCACGTACCAAATTCAACCTCGATCAATATTGTGATTTGTGACAAAAAATGTATTCGTGATCAAACCACTTTGATATTGAACTTAACCGAGTCTGTCTAAGCGTTACGAGTAGTTATAACAATAGCTACTGGAACGCTTTGGGTTTCGGCTTTGAAATAACTATATACGGACGCAATTTCGTGGGTGTGCGGAACCAATGCTGAGTGTCTATCCAACCTTGCTTTTAAAATTACTAATGGTAAAGCCATTCTATATGTTATAGCGAGATCAAAACATTGGTAACTTTATGTGGTTATTGTACGAATTTTTAACACGCTTTTTATTGACTTACTCTGTCCATTTGTTTGTTTGTTTGTTTGTCATGATCAAATCTTGTAATCGATTTTTCGACCACTTCTACTGCTCCAATCGAGCTCAAATTTTTTTTACATGTGTATTCTAGATGACAATACAATATTCAATCATTTTCGAATCATAAAAATACATAATTATGTTGTAATAAATTAAAAACTTTTTAATATGAGAATTGGTTCAATGAAGCAAACAGATAGAATTTGATATAATGCATATGTTTAATTCTAATACTACATTTTCTGAACAATTATGTACATTTCTTTATGTTTGTTATAATAATCACGAGACTAAAAAGTAGTAAATAAAAAAAAAATTAAAAAAAACTTTTTAAAAAACACGCTTTTTACGCAAAGACTAAAAAACGTTTGAAAAAACTTTTGTTTGTTATAAAGACTAAAAAACATTTGATCTAAAAAGTAGTAAATAAAAAAAAATTAAAAAAAACTTTTTAAAAAACACGCTTTTATTAAAAAGACTAAAAACCGATCTAAAAACTTGAAAATAAAAATAAAGTCACGCTTTTAGAAAATTTGGGTACATATCAAGAAAAATTTCTGATGACAAAAAGAAATGTAACTCAAAAATTTGTCTATAAAATTTAGCAAATTAGTCCAAGAACTCAATGACTATAAAAGCGTGGGGTGTAAATGTTAAGACCATTAAATGAGTAATGTTTAATTTTGAACACCCCACGCTTTTATAGTCATTGAGTTCTTGGACTAATTTGCTAAATTTTATAGACAAATTTTTGAGTTACATTTCTTTTTGTCATCAGAAATTTTTCTTGATATGTACCCAAATTTTCTAAAAGCGTGACTTTATTTTTATTTTCAAGTTTTTAGATCGGTTTTTAGTCTTTTTAATAAAAGCGTGTTTTTAAAAAAGTTTTTTTTTCAATGTGTTTCATTTTATGCTTTTACGGTTGCTTAAACGCCACGTGCATGAACTCTATCTGCAGTACAATATTTATATGCGAGGTAAAATTGGTGTATTTCTCACAGTCGAGCTTAACCACGAGGATATGTGGGGCTCCTTTTCAAAACCGCCTAGCAGCTCTTTCATCCGTCATAAGACACAGGTAAGGGAAAACCGAAATAATATGGCAACCGGAACAATATTACGAAATAAAAGCATGTCAATATAATTTCTTGTTATACTGTAAATAATGAAGAAACGTTTTAATTGCAACATATTAATCGACATTTTACCACAGCTATAGGTAATTTATACACCTTAATAATACCAACATATTCCTTCATAGAGAACAACAATGTAGGCATTTAGGTGGTTTATATACCACTCTTAATAAGCGACTCAGCAAGACCTACATTAATGAAAATAACCTTGCAGGTCGAGAAACGGTTGGGAAATAATAAACAAAAACAAATAAACACGTAATTCACTCACTTATAGAAGATTCGGTAATATTTTGTGTGGAACCTATAATGCAGTACATAAGTGACGCAATATTTATCTAATCATTAGATTCTAATGAAACGATATCTATGATAGAATAAGTAGTATGTTATTACAATTAAGTTTGTAATTGCATTCAGTATTATTTTTTGATTGATTTCCAAGTTTAGCGTTGTGAATAGATAATCAATTTTATCATTATTGAAAGATCAATACTTTCTAACCATAATTATTTTTGTACAGTTAGGAAGGACTGCATCAAGGATTACAGTCAAACTACTAAAATCGGTATCACGATGAACATCGGTAACCTTCGCCTTGTGACCGTGATAATAAATTTGATATTTTTTTTATAAATTTGATGTTTTGTCCCAAAACTGCAAAAAAGACTACAAAAGTGGCAGACTGAGGCAGATCAATGTCCTTTGGAAGTGTTATGAATATTAAATAGTAAATTGTATTCAATCGAAATATTATGAAAATAAAAAATACTGCGTTCAAATATTTATTAGAAGTCACTAATTAAATCGGGGAATCCAACCAGCCAAGTATAGAAAATTGCTTCGACTCGTCCTGTATAGAGATCACTGAACTTCTTGAACCCCGCTTGAAAAGTCCGCGATAATCGAAACCTACTATACCAACAAATAATTAATAGTGTGCTTTACTTATGATGGAAATGTTTTGTTTTACCATAAAATGCAACGGCCCGGTTATGATAATCTTCATAGAGATCACTATGGGTGTATAACTGTAAAGGGATGATCGCTTAACTAAAGGTCGCGCTATATTGTGACTATTTGATATTATTTAATTCTCGAGATTGTAGATAGATAGATAGAAAGATTGTAGTATAGATCTAAGATTTCCAATCGGTTCCAATGGTGCATTCAAAGATTTATTGTATCACAGTAATTTCTCTTCTCTGCTCCTGCATGTAAGATTCCGAAATTCATGTGTTTAATAATTTGCCACATCGGAGTGCTTCGTATGCAATTATTATACCACTTTCCATAAAAAAATACTTACATTTATAAATTTAAATGTTCAAATGAAATATTGAACATATTTTATGTTTAATATTTCTCAATGTACATATGATTCGTTGTTATATCTCTAACATATTGTTTTTCCCTAATGCACTACAAACTTTTTTTAGAAAGAATTTCCGATTCCTGCATTTTAATATTTTGCCATTGTAATTTGTAACTTTTTGGTTACGATTATGTAACACGTTGTATTTCCTACAATTCTAAGCTAAGCGGCATGGCCCTCGCGCAGGTCAAACGAAAGTGAATCGAGGGCATATCAAGGTCTTTACGATATTTTTTTACGATGATCTCACTTTTGGAACAATTATTTTAACTATTGTTTTTTTTTATTATGTAATAGTGTCAAAATGCATATTATAAATAACAGTTAACAAAAAACTTGTGGGATATAAATTGATCTCTTTTTAACAACCATCAACCCAACAGGTGAATGTAACATTTCCTCTTATCTCTGCTGCTTTTATATTAATACCATCATCATATATCATCATATTCTAGTTTATTTAATTTTACGTTATTGTTTTCAAAGGCATATTATATCTAATTAAATTAAAGTTTTTCCCTTAGATGTCATTTGTATAGTAAAATATGGTAAAGAAAGAAAGAAAGAATAAGAAATGGTAATAATTGTCATTGTAACAAAAAATAAAATACAAATGCCATTCCTGCAAGCTATATCTGTTTTAATCGCTGTTCAACTTTCAGTCGAAAGTTGAAGAAATTTCATCATATCGATTGCAAAAATTGAGAAAACATTGATGTACCTACTGGCATCTGAGCATATTTTTTTAACTCGGCCTTAAAAAATATGTATGTTAAATATTAAAAGTATTAATGATAACACTCAAACTGCGTTTATCTAATCCATTTTGTGTCGTTACTTCATGTTTTATGATCGTCTTAATGCACGTAGTAAAATATTTCCTGAGCTCACAATGCTGATCAGAAGGCAGCATAGAGTGAAATGGCTCGTAAAATCTTTTATTGCGGTCAACGCGACAATTATTGCGTATCTGGCTAACAAAAATAATTGTCAACTAAATGCCACTACTGCAATACTGCAATTGATATCACTAAAGTTATTCTCTCAGATGTTGAAAATATTTGTTCGATTTTGATGCAGCTGAATGTCAAATTACAACAATATATTGCGATAAATGACGATCTGCTTCTGACACTTTTGTTAATTAATGCTTTATCAAACTATTTGTGAAATACAACCTAAAAGTTGAAATGGTAAGAGCATCATTCCACTAAAATAAAATCCCAGGTATATTAATGAACAAGCGTCTACATAACAATTATAAGCTATATCTGATAAAACAGTGGAGATATATATTTCAGTGCGCCCGTACTACAACCGATGAAACGTAATTTTGATGAAGGTTTTAATGCTTATCTTTCTCGTTAGTATCACGTTAATACCTGTGCTTTAAATTTTAATTATGACTAAATTTTAACGATGATACCTTTTATTAAAAGGAAGAAGTTCTAATTACAATGAAAAAAAATTTCGGTTAAAGATTTGAGTATTATTATTCTATGGATGAGATTTTTTTCTTAAATTGTTTATGTGTTAAACGATTAAAGAAAAATATTGAAAAATAAAATCACAATATAATGCAATGAAGAAGTAAATATAAACATCATCTTTTTAGTAAATATCACATTGACAAAAATATTGACAATTACCGACAAATAAGAGTGGCCAAACTGTTAGTTATCATCGTTATATTACGTAGTGTACACCGCAAGAAAATGCATAGCCATAGCAGATTTGCATACCCTGCGTGAATCTATGATCTTTTCGATATATGATACGATGTAAAGAAACGGAATCCAATAATATTAGTTTCATATCATCTGCTATTCCTATCAAATTTGGATTGAATGTGATACATAGTACAGTTATATTAATGTTTTAAGTTCCAAATTAACAATTATCTTATAAAAATTTGATAGAATGCACATACTAGCTTTGCTATGAATAAATATATAGGTGGGATAAATGAATTTACGCAGCAGTTGATCTTTGTCTGGTGTTCCCTTGTATGACATATTATACAGAAATATTCAAATAATAGTCAATAGGAAGCCAGTCAAATACCTACAAAATTTCAAAAATAATACACTGATTTACAAAAGGTCTCTGGGACCCAATCTTCGTGACATCTCCGCAAGGCAGCCGCCCTGCAAAACGGGATCTTCCACAGAATGGCTCGTAAACTTTTACTGTTTCCGGTCGGGTCACGGATTATTCAGTTTTCCAATCAACATCTATGTCACTGCCATCAAACGTTTAGGTTTTCGGCAAAACGTGAATTTTACGACTACCCTTTATTCCAACTATATTTAATTATGACCCTCGTTGTATTTATTATTAAATTTTATCCACTTCACGACTATTCTGTTTAGTCGAAAGACAACCTTATTAAATAGATCGAGCTAAAATTTGGCAAATTAGTACTTGCTATGACATAAAAATCCAATAAAAACTTCAAACCTCTTGCACCCTGCAAGAGGTTTGAAAGTTTATTTAAAGAGGTAGAGCGCGTATTATAGTGGAAGTTACGCGCAAATGCTAACAATATGTAAAACAGATTAGAGAAATATTAAATAATTTTATTGTAATTATATATTTTTTCCAAATATGTATTTTCCATTATCGGATATTCTAGCCGCTTTTGATATTTAGTGTAAACAATAAATAAAACGTAAATTTATTTAAAAACTGTAAAAGAAAAGATTTTCATTTATTTATGTTATTACTACAAGCCACTTAAAGCTAGAGTTATACTTATACTTAGTCCGAGACATCTTGAAAATAACTATGTATGTGTTGCGTATTTTAGAGAAAATAAAAGGCAGCATAAACAAAACACAACGAAACAAACGTCGGCACAGTACTGCCATAACTCTGCATCTGTCAAGCATTCACTTTTTCGCGCCGTGTGTGATGCGTAAATTTGTATCCCGGTTTTCGATACAAAGTGAAATTTATTAATTAAAGTACTCAAAATTCGAATGTAATTGGGAGACAGATGATGAGTAGTTTAATAAAAAAATTAAGGAGAAAAAAGAAAAATTCACTATCAAGATACCATAACTAACAGTACCAATACAAGAGGGGAGGGGGAGCTGTGAACTAACATCAGAACCCAGCTTAACACAATGTGCCAGCAGGACAGCAGCTATACTGTCGAACAAAGAAATCTTACAACGAGAACTCTGGAAATGCGTTAAATTTACGGGTAAATCTTTTTCCTGTTTGTCTTAAGCACTTTTATGTATGAAAAAAATTAAAAATTCTAATATTATATTCTTATAGCTTATGGGCTATCACATACCATTCATTGAAACTGCTTATCAATCTTCCATTACATTAAATTCCAAATTTCCAAAGAATGGCAATGCTATTCTATAAATGAAATCAATTGATTGAAATATATAGAAATAAAAATAATACAAAATATCGATTAGAAAAGAATAATTAAATGGGTGATTTTTTATGGTTTAATCCACTGTACTTATTGAACAATAATATGCAAAAAATAATTCAACGCCAAATTATTTTCGTGGAATGTTTAATCAATTACTAGCTGCGATAGTAATACCCTTTCTATTTACGAACGATTTCTCTCAAATTAATTTTAATTACATAGCGAGGTCAACTATTTTCTAAGAACTTACTTAACAAATCAACAAAGTATTTTACCAAATCAATGACTGAGGCTTCAGTAAGTCTGTGAGTACAGGCAAAGAGAGTAGAACACTTAATACTGAATCGCAATATTTCCAGATAAAATCCGAAATCAAGATGTTGAATGGGCCCGTGAAGATGGTATGATGATGTCTGACAGGCGATGGTTGGGCATAGGGACGCAATAGGATCCGCATATGAATAAAGGGGAGCTACTCGTAATAAGCACCCCAATGCTGAGGAAAGTATCTGAAGGTATTCTATAGGCAACTTCAACTCTATGAGCGGCCTCAGCACGAACGATTGCGAAAAGTCCCGATGTGAGTCGAGAGTGCGACCGCAGTTAGATCACACATCGCTGCGAGATTTTAAGTTTAAAATCTTTTTCACCGACATAAAGTTGTAAAATATATCCTTTAAAAAGTAGACATATAATGAAAAGATATGGTAGGTACATGTAATGTTTTCATATTTTGTCTTCAGTTTGCAATGCTTGAAGGAATTTTTATACCAACTGCAAAGAAAATGTTATGAGTATTACCGAAAGGTAATCATTATTTTAGTGACAGCAAGTTAACAAGGATAGTGGCAATAAATAATAAATAAATAAATAAATAAATATATTTGTTACACTTACACCAATTAGCCTAGCCCAAACTAAGCTCTGTAAGAGCTTGTGCTATGGGATCTAGGGTAACGGATAGACATTCATATATTATACATATATAAATCATTTTTATTGAAATATATATCAACAACCATGACTAAGGTACCAATGCTCGCATTCATCACACAAACATCTGCCCCCACCGGGACTCGAACCCGGGACCTCAGAGATGGCGACACCTTGAAACCGGTGTATTATCCACTCGACTATGGAGGTCGGCAATAGGCTAGCACTGTATTAAACCGAAACATGGAACATAAAAAATAGCGAATATGAGTAGAACAAGCGTCTGGATGTATAAGTATTGGTATACTAATACGTACGTGATAAGTGAGTAAAGATCATTTGCATAAATATGGTGTACCATATTCCTTATCATCCATGTGAACAATAGTAAAAAAAAATATGTATTTATGTTTATCCAAAATATATATTTGTAACAATTTATAAAAACCTATATTGACTTATTATCACTAAGACTTACCGTTATTTACCACCTACCGACAAATATATAATATCATGAAGCTACTACGAGTAAGATACTCAATTTGAAATGAACTGCATAAAATTCTGCCACTCGTTATTAACAACTGCACAATACTTGACAAGCAATATGATACGACGTCTGCGCGAGCTCAAAAATATTTTCCGGTCCAATAATCACATTCCATGCGCGTTACGGAACGTTTCATTTTACATTTGTATTTTCGCTCTACGGATCGAACACTTGGCGTGCAGAAACTAAAAAGGATTTATAATTCTACTATATTTTAAAGTTTAATATTGATGGCCTGCCTATTGATCATAAATACGTCTACTAATTATGAATTTCCGGAGTTTATTTCGTTATTAGATTACAGTAAACATACATTTATTTTTTAGTTTGTTTCTGCAGTAAATTTGTTATTAAATTTCTTTAGTAGGTTAATAGAGAATATACATTTTTTTATTGTAATCTTAGATTATATCTTTGGCATTAATTATACTATTACCAATATAACAAAAATATAGTTTTCACGCTTACTTTTCTTTATTTTTATTTTCACAATGCCAAGAGTTATTTACTGATCCGTTACGCATATTTTTTGGAATGGGAACTGATTCTAAACCCTTCTTGGTAAATATAAGAAAATATAATTAAAAATTGGTGCAACGTATTTTTTACAAAAGGTTATCGATGCCATTTCCCTCACGCCTCCGCGGTAACGATGTCCTCTCCTACCACCTCCTCTTCCATTCCAGTTGTAGTTAAGCTCATTATTAATGACCATGACCTTTTATCTTCCAGGACTGTGTACATATGTATATACCTGTTCTGGTAGAGAAGCAGTTATATGATTGAAAAGTAGAAATAGCTGCGCGCCCCTTCTATTCTCTTTATAGAGAGAAATCTCAGCGGTATTCGTAGCTGGTGGAGTAATTAATCTCAATGAGTTTGTTTGGAAGAAATTGTGCAGGATGGTTGGGGGGAAAATTTCGTAATTGTGAAATTTTCATAGAGACATTGTGTAAAATTATAAATTCATGGCCAGACAGATTAAAAGCATGCAACGCCAATAGTGAACATTTCGATACAATTATATTTTACAACTGTGTTCAATTATAGCATAATTTTGGGTTTTCACTAAGACTAATAAATATGTATATAAAAGTTGTATTAAGATTACATTATGTAATAAAAATAAATTCATTTTTATTTATAACAGCACTTTTGGTCGAACTAGGTATAAATTGAGAGAAACAGTCAAAAAATTATTTATTCAAATGTCACAACAGTTTAAGTGTAGAATTTATCTGAAATTACAAAATAAAATACAAACGTTATAACACGTTACTAAACTTTAACCTACCCCTATATGTATGTTATTGTAAGTATTATAACATACATATGTAACATACATAGTAGGTCAATAATCATTCAGAATCATTGCAATATATGTGCTACTCTATCTGTCATTTATAATATAATATTGATTGAGAACTGTAAAAACATTAATAAGGTTTATGTTCTGGGAAAATGATAAATCATTTGGAACATTTTATTAATGCTGCCTTGATTGATAATTAATTTGCCGTTATTTTCATCCTGAAACGTCCGTTTTTGTGACAAATTGCGAACCGTCAGGAATACTAATACAGCAATCAGGGACATCCCTTTCAATTTGTGCCTAAATAAGTTCTGTACAATCAATCAACAGTAAACTTCTAGACAGTTCCTTAAAATTTGCAAAATGGCATTTGTCTTTAGCAATCTAAGATAAACACTCCTCGCCAAGCTTTCAGTAAAACTTGATACCCATATTGCGCACACTTTGGATAGCGAAGCAATTAATTATGATACCATAGATATCAGAACGTGTTTAAATAGAGAGTTTAAAAAAGATTTTATTTCGAACATTTACACTACCTCGTTATAATAAAAATACACGCTGTTCTATCCTCTTCCTAAAATCGCTACTTGCGAGACCCTTTTAATTAAAAACGGTCTATTAAAATAAATATTTTAATAATTTTTCAAACCTACAACTCGACCAACTAATTATATAAAATGTTAACATTGGAAGTAAAATCTTAATTAAAAATAACGCTCATTTAGTTTTTTTTTTTGTATGACGTCTAACAACGTCAGTGATGTCATACTCAGTTTAAAAAGAATTGTGAATTTGAGAACATTCATTTCGTATAACTTTCCTTTATTATATATTAATTACAATGAGGTTACACTTAATTATACATTGCAATATATGCTATATTCCTTTATATTTTTTTTAAGATACTAAGGTTACGTTTTTTTAATTTTACTACGTATTAACTTGACACACATTATTGTTTAACTTTCTCTTACTGAGTACTCAGGCATAGATTTAGCGTCAAATTTAAAAAAAAGTAAGACCACAATCGATGAAAAATAAGCAAGCAGAAATAATATGCCAGTATAACATTAATTAAATAACTCTTACAACTCAGACTCTTTAAAAACTACATTGTTGTTTTAACCGCCTTCTGCAAGAAATTTAAGCGACTTGATATTAAATCACAATGGACCAAGAGTCACAAAGCAAAAGCTTTAGACAACAATCATTATATTTATAAAGACTTTTTGGACTCAAATTAAGAACAAAATTCCAGTACTACCATCTACTTCAGTATCTTGTAGGGGTTAGGATATTTACTCGTAATAAAGATGATATAATCGACCTATTTATTACTTTAAATTTAAAAATCTAACTGACATCAAAATTTTGGGTCTGGCATGCATTTTTCATAATGCAGATAACAGTTCGATAGATTTAAAGATGATGTAATCCCTACTAATATTATGAATGCGAAAGTAACTCTGTCTCTCTGTTGCGTTTTCACGCGAAAACTAGTGAAACCCTCGATAGAATAGACATAGTATATATATAAAGTTTTTTTGAATAGATACATTCCACTACTACTGAACCGATTTTGATCGAATTTGGTATAGGAATAGGAGACCCAGTAAATAAAATAAGGAAACTTATATAATTAATCAGATGATATATATTTTTCCTGCGGGAAAATATGACAAAAACAGAGACAGATTCTGTAATTTGGTATGGGGGTGATTAGCGACCCCAGAAAGAACATAAGATAATTTGCGGCAGTATATTAAATCTTTCCTTTTGGAAAACCTGATATAACGCAGGCGATGCCGTGGCGGAAAGTTAGTTTAAGTGTAAATGGAATGTGACGTCGACGTAGATTACTGCAGCGATCCGCAGATTCAGCGTTGCTAGACAATTGTAAATATACGGGCTAAGGAGGAGCTGAAACGCTGCAAATTTGGCTTTATGAAATTATTAATATAAAAATACGAAGTTTGTCATCAATTTTATATGTACTACAAGTATTGTGTGCATGGTGACATAGTAAAAATTAAAGTTTACACGTGCAATTATCAATGACACTTAGTAGTGTAGACACGGTAATCCGTGAAATTATTTTTATGCCCTTGGTTGATATAAATATATATCTCGTAATGCAAATTTAAATAAAAGTATGCGTAGACTTGTAACAGTGCAGCTGTTACATGCCTTATGTTGCCTATGGTTAGTACTCATTGTCTATGATATTAGGAATCCTGGCCGGTTTTATTTCTTTCGTTTATGATTTTGGTTTGTATATGATAAGCTAGGCTGACACACTCTATGTTTCGCCGCCGTACTAAACAATCAGATATAAAAATTCTACAAAACCAATATTGAAAAATTAATGTAATATAACAATTATAAGAAAGAGTCTTACACAGAATGCTGTAGGATAAGTTTATATATTTTCATCATCTTTTAACGGCAACTAGAGGATTTTATGTATTTATAGTTTTTTTACAAGAGTTTTATATTGTTTCAGACTCTTCTTTATTATACCTTTGTATTTACCATTTTTAAATGAACCAATCTCAAGCAGCAAACCGTCGTTTGAACATTGCTGATTAAGAACCTAACCCACACTCTACCGAGCTCCGCGACAGACTTGTTCTGAAATATATCATTCTAATATATATAATATAAAATATCAACAAAAGTGACAGAATTGATTGTACCTACAGATGTTTAGTTTCCCTTAAATTATTAATCCTCATTATTTTTAAATATTTTTATTACTATTGGAGGTGGAGAAACAATGTCCACATAATGGTTGTTAGAGGTTGGAATTTTGTCTATGATTAGCTATTTGTCAAAATTTAAATATAGTATTATGAGTTTAAAAGAATGAAGCGTGCTGTCTTTATATTTACTGATTGGAAGAATGTTTTTATATTGTTTATTATAGTTATAGTTTTATTAGATGATGAAGTGGGGTTTGGAGTTTTATAATATAACTCTGCAAAAGCTACGCTTACTCTAGCTATTTTATATAATTATATGTTTTAGTGGAACGGAGTTGATCTACAATGATATGTATAATTTGTAAGAATTGTTATTAAGACTTATTGTAGAATTGTTAGTTTACCCCAATAAAGTGAAAAAAAATATATATTGTGTGTGTATGTTAAAATGGTATTAATTTGATAAAACGTAAATTTAATGCATTTTCCTCAGGGGAACAAAAAAAAAGTAATTATCACTCATGGACATCTGCAATAACAGAAATACAGTTCAAACTCTGCCTACCTGGAAAGAAGTGCCCTCCAGTTTCAATTTAATTGATTTATTTTACACTACTTACACAATCAATTTTAATCAACACCTTGAAAACCTCTTTAAATTATTAATTGTTTTTTTTTTCATTAATGATCATTAATAGAATATTGGTCAGATTTTCTATCAGTCCTTTCATTTATAGCCGTTTCATTAGATCTTTCACAATTCGAGTTAGGTAGTTGGAATTAATATAAACACGTTTTCTTAGAACGACTGTTTACTATTCATTCAGTTTTATTAAAATTATCTACAGTTTCAGGTAATAGCCTCACCCACGAAAAAAAAACGGAAACTGTTACGATTTTGTCGCCTTTTTCTTTAAATGTTAATCGCAAATAATTTTCTTGCTTTATCTCGTAGGAGTTTTTTTTTTATGATGAATCAATTTAGCAATGACTATTTATTAATTAGTAACAATTTTAGTACATACTAAACTCTAAGAAATCTCGATATGATTACAATTTTTTGACATTAATACAGGAATAGATTTAGAATAGATTTAGAAAAGCATAAAATAGATTTTTCTCAAGTAACTTAATATTTAAGTTATGAGAAAACAGATACTGTGAATAACATTATAAAAAGTGTATGTACCTAATATACGTACATGGCTATAAAGTCGAAAGTAAAAAATATATCATTTAAAATGCATCCTTAAGTATTTTCCATAATAACTTAACATTTTTAATTAAACATTTACTTAGAGCTGAACACCAGCCTTAGAAACCATTTAACTTCACGTAGCTATAGCTAGCAATGTTCCGGGGTCCGCACTGCGGAACGCTGTTGTCCCCATTTGTTTAGCCCCGGTACATACGAATTGAATAACAAACTGTGACAGACGCCGATTAGCCGGCGGTGCTACAGCTCTCCCGATTCTAGAATGAATTCAATTCGTTGTCCGTGTTCGAAAAATAGGATGATATCAATGTTAGATAACCTACTTAGGTTCTGACTTATGCATGTTGTTAATTTATAGCTCGTTCCTCATTAGAACTCCGAACTATTACCGTATTAGCAAGACACTATACCATAGTCGACTACTTGGGTACCATCGTAAACTTACTGGGTACCGTGACTTTACATCTTATGTCAGAAGTTGGCAACGCACACTGTTGGTTCTTTTGCAGGTTGCAGAGTAATTGCGAATTTCACAAGCGTCACATATACTATAAGGGACTTGCCAACAGGTCGGCAATCTTATAAACATAATCTTTAAATAATATAATTTTAACTAGACCCAAGTGTGAAAGAAAAGTGAGAAACAAGTATGTGTTATTTTAGTTATGTTTAGAACGTTCAACAATCTAAGATAAGCGTGGTTTAGAAGCAATACTTCAATTTACATTAAATATAATTTGACAGAAATATTTAAGAAACATTAAAAGTTTAACAGTGTGTTAGACATTAAAGCTGCCACTTCACTTCGTTGCCATTATGCTAAGCGATTTAAAATGGAATATGCCCCAATTTCCGACGGCGTTGCACATCAGGCAGTTTATATTAAAATAAGCTATCTGTTATAATAATCGCGTGCTTAAGATTACGAGTATCGCGTACGTGACATAATTGCTCGGCATAGCAAAATACCGTATATTTTAAGTAATAGATAACGGTTCAAATGTCACATTTTTATCAATTGTTCGGTCCCCCTTTTTTTTTTTTTTTTGTTTCCCTGAGGAAAATGCATTAAATTGCATACCCCGGCTGTGGCGAGCCGGCGGTTATGTGGGGCTCTCCTCCTCAGAAGGGGGAGGCCTACCCACTAAAAACCTCAGGGATGGCCTTCCTCAGGCATGAAGGGAGCCCCCGGGAACTTACCAAGCTACTTCCGGGAACCCCCAGCCTCCGCTCCCCCGTCGATACAGGGGAGCCCTCCTCGGGGGTGGCTACACTACCTCCCCCGGTCTCCTCCACCGACGATGCCCCCCGGCCACGGAAGGGGCGTGGTCCATCCCGGGTCGCCGTAGCGGTCGTGACTTCCTCGCGCCCGCCGGCGACCCGCGGCGGCGCCGCAGCTGTGCTACCGAGCCCGGCGCCGCCTCCTTCGAGCGGGATCGGCCATCTCCCGACCCCGCTCGGCGGCCTCCTTCTGGAGCATTACTGCTTCACAGAAGGAGGCCACAGCCCTCCATGTTCGGTCCACCTATTAGCCACAGTAATTGTGTTTGTTATTTTCTATATACTTTTCCATTCCTTTTCTAGTTCCGTTTCCGAGAACGAAAAACTCAATTTTAAATTATATTTTACATTTTCCCATGGCGCGATAGCACACAGTTTAGGAAGTACTGACGCAGATGAAATATCTCAAGGGATGGGACAAAAAATAACGTCAAAGAACCCCCCGCTTAACATTGTCATGTAAATGGGCTGACAAATACAACCTTCTATTTAGCATGTAATAATGTACATCTCAAGCCAGCTTCATGGACTATTTGATATGCGTCTCATAAGTATGAAGTTATGGACAATTGAGTGGGAGGATGAGTTAAACTAAGCGTGTAATACACCCCGGAACAGGCCGCTGCCTTAATGACGACGAAGTATACTTAAATTTGCATTAACTCTCCGTCGCTAGCGTGAAACTGCGGAAACATTGTTGTAATTAAAATGGCGAGGTGAAACCTGGAAGTCTTGTCCTTGCTCAAAGTACCCTGTATTCTGTACCTACACTTTTTTACATTAGAGGCAAAGAACAGACGAGTTGCTCGATGGTAATCGATTACTTTCAGCCGATACCCGCAAAACAACTGTATTATCGACTTTTCACATGAAGGTACCCTCTTTTTATGGTAGGTCGTATCGGCCCGGAAAAGTTATATTAGTAATAATATTTTTATTCTATTGATCTCATTATGACGGTCATTTTGATTGTAAGCTCTAAGCATTTCATTTTTCTCCTCATCTGGAATATAATTAAAAAGTCCTGCGCCACGCTTTGTGGAAATGTAGGATATATAGCAACACACGGTCATTCGATATAGAACTAGTATTTACATGGTAGTTTCTTAGCACTTTAACCCATTCCATATGCGTATGTAGGTATCAATTTGTCGCTCATATACACAATATTTGATGTTTAAATGTTGTACACGACATATAAATATGTCCGTTATTTAGTCTTAAAATATCCACACTTTATAAACGTACAAATTTATATATTTTATCTAAAAGCGAACATAAAGATCTGGAGTCGTTCTGGTTACTGTTGTGGACCATAGAACTTATCCGAATCTAGGAGTTCCTTTACAGGTCTAATGCCAGTAGAATAGAATCATCGGCCGTAGCATAGCCATCACAATGCGATAATACGCGATATATCATTTTATACTGTCAAATACGAACGTGACTACCACTAAGCTAATGATCTTATAATTTACCTGATACCCAAACTTTAGAGGATACACGTGAAACTCTCTCATTTGAAGTCCGATTGAAAGAGATTAAAACATCTGTCGTCACCAGAGACTACCCTGTGAAGGCATCAGATATAAGGCCGCTATGGGCCTTAATCTATAACTTCTTTCATCTACAGTTGGTGATCCTATCCAACATCAGTGAGCTCAAATACCATCAATGACGTCGATATCACAAAGGTTCTAACTACCAAACTACGCGCCGCCTCCAACGCACCACTAAGCACCACCAACTCCTTAATATCTTTTTATGGTTCCTTAATTCTTATACCCACGCTCCACAATAAATTTTAAAGATATCTACACCCTTTCTATATGGGTTCTAACGGTAACTTTCGTACCGTGCCACTTTCGAAGTGTTCGGCCATCTTTAGTGATCGAAAGTAGCCTCAAAGCGATCACTCAAAGTAAAAACTTAGAACTACGTCGAGAACACGGGTTGTGTTGTAATAGCTATTTTCACTGTGCTACACTATCTTACAATGTGTACATAATAAAATAAGTGAGTATAAATTGGTATTATCTTCAAATAACAAAGTCAAAGAACGTTACAATAAACTATGTACTGTGTGGATTGTTCATTTAATAAAATTCCAATGCTACAAAGTATGTAGAGGATTTCTTTGTTAGGTTAACCTTAAGGAAGTAAATTTCTTACATGCACACAAACAGACTATTTTTACAGGTTTAACTAGTAATTTTTATTATTTACACCCTGATACTATTATAATGATACACGTAAATAAAATACCCACTTACAATAAACCTACTTTATAAATTGTACTAATTTGGACCCTGTTGTTTGTTTTGGCTAGATGTCAAACGAAATTAATTAACAACGTAGTAAGAGACCCTTTATTTTTGTATTTGCCCTAAGCCAGTACCAGAAAGGATTACAACAGAAAGTAAACCGGCTCAAACTTCCCATAAATTTATTTTTCATTTGTTGACTTAATAATAATTTATAATTTAAACAAGAGATAATAAGGTATACACGTCTCTTATTATACGTATTTAAGCCCTTACCTATATAACATATACAAATGACACATCTTTAAAATATTTTACTCTTTCGCGACAGCACTCTTCAATATTATTTTTTCAAAACCAAAATGTATTAATTCAAAGTATAGGATATAATTGTAATTTAATATAAGGTCTAAAGCTTTGCGTGAATTTTAGTAATATTAACTAGGCGTTTAATTATATCGGAATGTAGCGTCTTAGTTGCTCTGTACAACTTCAGCAGCTTCCCCTATGCAAAGCTCGTACATTGTTCAACTTCCCCGGACTAGCTTTGTGAAGATGCTTAATCGCATTATTGTAAAAACCAACATATCACCTTATTATAGTGTATCATCAAAACTATATTTTATACTGAAAACACAACTATATACTTTAATACATACAAACACCTATATCGTTAAATATAATTATTTTATTACTACTATTCAAAGCATTCACGAACCTTCTTTTTTAAGATATTTTTGTGGTTGTGACCTAATATCTAACGGCAGCGAGTTCCAAGGCTTTATTGTTTGGATGGTGAACGATTTAAACATGAATTACATCATACAACAAGCAGATAGTATATATACATCTTGAGAAAAATCCTCGTGAATCTTGAACTTTGATATCAAATATTCAAGAGAGTCTAAATCAATGAGTACAAAAAAAAAAGAATATAAAGGGCTCTGCGATTTCTGAGTAGCCTAATTAGAAACAATTGGAGACGCGATCGGTGAGTTGATATGTGATCATATTTACGAATTCTACAAATAAATCGTATTTCGCTTAGAAGACATTCCAGTTTATTAGATAGCCTCGCGTAGCTTTGAGTAATTCACATCTACTTAACCAAAAAGAGACTGTATTAGAGATACGATTAGAGAATGGGAAAAATATTTTTAAATCAATACCCGTTAAAGTATTAGTCACTTTGTAATTAACATCGGCACCATGACCAATTTAGTTCAGAGATGTAAGTTAAGCTCCGATCTTTTCACTGGAAGTATATGCAGAAGAGAAAAATCCCGCAGACGAAGCGGACTGCCAAGTACAATTTCTTGTTATAAGCGGTAATATAAAATTCCAAATAAGTTATTTTGATATAAAGTTCAATTAAAAAAGGCAAGCTAGTATTTATATTCTCACTAACGAAAACATCACAGCTCATTTCAGAGATATTCAAATAACCGATCAATATTTTGACAGCAAAACATTTATCGACTTATGTTAAAAAATAAAGATAAAATTTGTATCAAGGAAAAATAAAATATATATTTTATAATTCAATAAACAAAATAATATTCCAAAATAAAATTAATAAATTAAGTCCGATATATAGACCGTCCGATATAAGACTATTGATATAATTATATCCCTCGTTAATGTACATTAAACAACATTCCACAAATTGATTCTATCCCTACAAAGAAATAGAGTTGTTGTTCGAGCATTAATTAGTCTATTTGTTTCATCAAATTACTCAGTTCATTTGTTACCAAAGAAAAGTTTGCTATATTTCTCATCCTATTATTAGGTGCGTTGATGGTTAATATACATAATTTTATAGATTGTATACGAAGTAATACATTATACACAACATATAACATAGAATATGTGGCAAAAAGGTGTGGTAAGTTTTTAATGGCGTATAACATGTTTTAATTCTGAGAAATCATACATATATAGTTATAGTCGATCATGAAATGGTTTACCACATTTTGTTTACTTTTCTAGTGATTGAATATTTCAACAGGATTAATACTAGATATCATTGAAAGACAGCATGACAATTACTTATTTGATAATTAGGTAGCTATTTTATACGTCGTAGGTCACAATTGGATATACGACATTTTTTTTATACTAACAGCACATTTCTAGAGATTAAAGGTACACTATGAAAAATAGGAAACATTTAAGTATAATACTTTCATCGTCAATATTTCCATAATTTAATATTAGGAGCATATATATTTGTATTTTTTTCGCGTGTGTACTAACAAATGATCTGCTCCCTTATTATGCCTGCCAACAGCTAGCTCTAATAATGTTACCTCGTATGTAATAGCCATCATCGAGCACTTGTATTATAATGTGTTATCGTTTCATTAAATACTCAGGATGCAATCATCAATACATACTCGTAGTATAAAACAAAGTCGCTTTCGCTGTATGTCCGTATGTATGCTAAGATCTTTAAAACTACGCAACGGATTTTGACGCGGTTTTTTTAATAGATAGAGTGATTCTTAAGGAAGGTTTGTATGTATAATAAATGCATAATATAGTAGAGAAACACTGATAAATTTAAAGGTTTCTAATGTGATGTCGTAAATAAGCACGTTTTTTTGCGCTTATATTGCAAACGCTGGCTGAACCCTACGAGATAGACCAAAATAATGTACTACAGTATTGTACAACTTACAAAAATCCACAAAAAAGTCCGCGATGGTATATGTCTATCTCTTAGGGATAACCCACCATAACCATTTTTTCACTGCACCCGTGCGAAGCCGGGGCGGGTCGCTAGTATATAATATAATACACAAGGTGCAGAAGGTTACTGATATGGCAAATAGGAAGGATGGAATAGAAATTAAATCTACAGGGCAGGTGAAATTTACAGTATATTAGGAGACTTAAAAATCAAAAATTTTAAGGACATAACCAGTTCTTATATTACTTAAAGTTAAAACAAGCTATACATACAACTAGAATATAATGGGTCACACAGGCCCAGTGTGAAGATTTCCTGAAACCCCCATGTATAGAAGACGTCTATGTCTAGCAGAGGGTGTATTATGACTAAAATGAGATGATGACACTCACAACACACAAACGTGGTGAAGCAAAAGCGTACGCAGGCTGAAGACCTGAGGATATCAGACCCGCAGCTGCACACCATAGAGTTATCCGCTCGGTCAAACCAACGATCGATAACGACAAATATCCAATATTGTGAACATTTTTACTATCCTCTCTGTAAGATGCTAATCTTACGCCTTGATACGGTAATATTTTAAAATATAATACGAAATATATTATGTATATTGGCTATTCACTATAATGGGAGTGAAAATACTGGTATAAATTTATTTTTTTAAAATTAAATAAAATAAATTTTAAATAGCTAATTAAAATTATTACGTAGCTTTGTTCTATACACAGAAATTTATTTCAAACTAAACTAAAGACATATAGATATCAAAAGTATTTTTTAACAATAGTGATTGCCATAGATGGCGTGCAATTTAGCTAATAACTTTTACTTTTTCGTTATTATATTTTATTGTATTGTAGCGTGTTATTAATAAAATAAATCAAATTTCTGCTCACGTTGAGGCTTTTGTGAGTTCGGCTGGCTAACGACCACTGTGTTATTTATGAATTTACGTCTTATTTAAGATTCTACAATTATCCTAATACTCGTAGTAATATTGTAATAGAACATTGTTCTGTTCCTACAATTTAGAGGTCCCTCATTTGTTGAGGAGTTGAAATATATTACACATTTATAGTTAGTTACATTAATCACAGTCAAAAATATAATTAATTACAGACATCAGTTTGCACAATATTTTTACCTCCATCCAACAAATTAACACAGACGAATATATCCCGAAACTCTAAGTAAATTAAGTAATAGTAGAGCTAATGAAACAAAGTTTGACCGACATACCGTTCTCTAGTTAATAAAGTTCAAAATACAAGACGAGGATCGTAACAAGTTGTATTTCATAGAGCCCCAAACCACTCTCGATGTTAGCAAAATGGTAATATTATATTCGACCGAGAATTTGCTTCCTCATATGCGGAAAGGTCTCTGCTTGTGAAGTTTCTTATAGTACACTTTTCGTTAAAAGTGTTTGTTATTGGAAAGGCTACCAGAAACGTGGTTTTGAATAACGTGACTATAGAATAACGAGTAAACTATCCAAGTGTGTGTATATTTTATAAGAAGAAAAGGCGCACCAGGCTTTTAAGAAAATTTTAAAACAATATTACTTTTTTATAATTATCTTATAAGACTTATTAAAATTGTATCGTCTATTAATTAACAATATGAAGAATTGTAAGACTCAAATGACAGAGGGCAGGGTATATTATTCACTTCGGGTCTCTAGTGGCATGTACAATGTACATATGCATACGGTGGGCCGAGATTTTGTGAAGATTGCCGGAAGGCACAGGATGCTATAAGCACGGGACCGATCGGTATGTGGATTCTATGAAGGACCTATACTTATATAATACTATCAAATAGTATCATATGAATGGACTGTTTTATATTGTTAATTATCGTGTAAAAAGCTTAGTTTTCTCCTATTGCCTATGAACACAAACCTTTTTTGTACTACCATGAGAAGACCTAACCTGACTTGACCTGACCAGATAAACCAAGAACAAGTAAAGTACAAGTACAAGTAAAAACAATATACATCAAGAAATCATGATATAAATTAATATTAGTATTGTTGTAAATATATGTATACACAGCACAACATTGATGAGTAATTGACGTAATGTAACGTTCTTTGTAATGAAGTTACACATTCCGTAACTAAAGCAGTGTAACCAGTTAATAAAATTGTCGTTCTATATTGCTAATTAATTTGGCAACTAGTTAAAGAGTAATTAAGAATGGTAAAGTAATTATGTTTAAATTCACGTCTATTAGTTGGTTTACGAACAAGTTTCAATACCATTTGTTGCGAGTAATAAAATATTCTTGTATTATTAGCCTTACAATGTGTTAAATGGTAAATATTGTATCAATTTCATAAATAATTTAGCACCTACCAATCTTCAATTATAATTTCTTCAAATGATAATTTAGAGAATTATCATGCATTATTAGACCCACAATATAAACCCAAATCATTGCAATTGTTTAATACTACAATGACTTGTATACTGTACTGTTATACTCGAGCTATGTGGGTGGTATGCTAATAGTGCTAGAAGCCCTATAGGTCGCATAAGAAAACCTTATAGTACCCAAATCAAATTGCTACTGACATTGCAAACATCCATCGGGTCATTAAGCAAACAGTACGTATATTTGCCATCTAAGCATATAGGCTTATATATAGTGGGCCACTGTGGAACTTAGTGGTCATTGAAAAGAGAATGCTTAGATGGTTTAGACACTACGTCCTCTACCAATCCTCGCATGGACGAAAGACGACTGAAGAAAGAAATTTATGAGGCAAATATAAATGGGCCAGTTGGTAGGGGACGACCTAGAGCACATACTTGGACCAAATAGATGATATACTGAAGGAAGGAAAGCATGTCGATAACTGTGATATCTGCTTACCCCCACGGCGTGAGAATAAGTATGTAAGTAATTACATATGTATCATGATTATCCGTCCTCTTAAGTGAAGTCAGCGGAACATGTATATTTCTTTCATTCCTTTGTATCATATGTTATCTCCACACTAACAGTCTGCACATAATACAGGCATACATATCCTCTCGCAATCCGTCCATCGTTTTTTAGATCCAACGGATTTTTTTTAGTTTGCAGTCATGTTATAACTCTTCTGACATTTGATTCATTTGACACCAAGGCGCTCGATGTATCTGCTATGCTAACGCGCTTCTCTCCGACCGAAGACTTGGCAAAGCTCATATCAAAGTCGTCTGAATTCGAGTATGAGATACAGGAAATAAATACCGCTGCGCTTTTTAGCGGTTTGCATTATGTCATAGATTTTCTTGAAGAGAGGTGACTTGAGTCATCTCCCGTTATACAGAATCAATTTAAGTTGTCGAGAAGGTCCAGAGCATTGGTCACGACAGATTTTATTTAAAGCAATTTAAATCCTTTCATACCTTTATTAATATGACACAATATAAATGAATATAGTGACCATATCCATACAACGGCAAAGCAGTCATCGTTAGTTATATATTTAGATAGATAGATCAATGCTTGTTAATCCCGGTGGAGAACTACATTTGATGTGACGCTAACAGAGTAATGGGTGCTTCTTAATGATCCGATTTGACGTATGCACAAAGGCAAAACAATATCATGATTCAACCACTTTACGGCTCACATATACCTTTATATATATTACATACCTTTATATATACATATATACCTTTATATTATTAAACCTCTGGTATTATAAACCAATACCATCATTAACAATCATTGAATTCAATGTAATCTCATATTTATGGTTTAGTAAGGAAGTACAACAAATAGCTAACAATCTAAAATTTTAATGCATTTACTGAAAAAGCACATTTGCTTTGCGTCACGGAGACGCAATTAGGTGCCCGTTGGAGCTGTCATAATTTAATTATCTTATTCCTCAGAGCACACTTTCCCCCAACGGGTGGAGTGTTGCTATCAGTAGCTCTTTGAATTTGAATATCAATATTTTTCTATTGTGTTTATATTGATTAGTCTGTTTGTTTCCGATTCTATCATAGTATCCGCAATTCGCCAATGGAATAACTTGCCTCCAAACGTTAAATTGGTTCATAATAAAATTAAATTTAATAGCACGAAAGCTGTTTTTTGAATCCGTTATTTAAGATTATATATATATATATATAATATATATATATATATATATAATATATATATATATATATATATATATATATATATACTAGCTGACCCGCGCCCACTTCGTTGGGCATAATATTAATAATCCCCGAAGCGAGCACGAAAGCGAACTGAATTAAACCCGAAGCCATCGCGCGCCGTCCGCTGATGATGATGATGATGATGATGATGATGATGACACTCCGCAATAATGTGGCTTTCTATTGGTGAAAGAATTTTTAAAATTGATGATGATGATGATGATGATGATGACACTCAGCAATTTGAGATTTAAACTATCCTATCTCTCAAGTTGGATCGAACTGCACATGGTGTGCGAATTTTATTATAATCGGTTAAGTAGTTTAGGAGTTCATTGAGCACAAACATTGTGACATGAGATTTATATATATTAGATATATATATATATATATATATATATATATATATATATATATATATATATATATATATATTTAAGATTATATATATATATATATATACATCTACATACACATATAAACATAATAGAAGTATATTCTTGCGTATATTAATATATGTATGTATTTTTGTTTGTATACTTTTTGCACATTTGCACTGCTTTATCAATAATCTTTCTGTACTCTTTATTGGTTGACTGGGAGAGAATGCCCTTGGCATTAAGTCCGCCATTTGTACAATTTTGTAATGTGTGCACAAAAGAATAAATAAATAAATAAAAATTCACATACTGGAGTTGAACCAGAAAATAATCATTATCGAGTAGGTATTTAAAAAAGCAAAACCATACAGACCATAATTAAAGAAAAGTATAAAATCTTTTAATCTATGTATGTGTATATAGACCGGTTGATTAAAAGATTTTAAAGTCGGGTATTTTAGCTATCACACACCAAACTTAATTGGTCTCCTGTTAATTACAGATACAGTATAACAGTAAACTTGGACTTCTGTTATGGTTTATTTCTACCTACCGCCTTCATGAGTAAGTTCATGTCAAATGATTAAGAAATCAGAATATTACGAAACGATGAGATACACCTTTGCCTCCGAAAACCCGTCCAGATGTGCTGCTAATACGCTTAAGCTACACACCGCTAATTTCAAAGCGGTGTGTAGTTTTAATTTATTAACTTAATGCGGTAATTCCTTGCGTACTTTCGACCAAGCAAACAGTAATCATGAGTTGAATATACCAAGTATAGTTTTATGTACCCAGTAATTCTAGTCACCATAAGTGTTTTGTGTATTTTCAACACTTATTAGTATTTCACATTTAATTTGCACCGTACATCGACTACAAGAGACAATCTCGTTCGATTAGATTAGAAATAATAATAAGCATTTACATGGGATACGGTGGTAAAACGAATACACATTGTTTCGTCACTTATCATTATCATAATCATCATCTCTTCAGCCGAGATATGCTCACGGCTGGACATAGACTTTTCCCAAAGTTCTCCACGCGCGTGCTGCTAGCATCCAGCAAAATCGTGTAATCTTCACCAATTCACTGTCGACTCTTTGGACTGCGTCCTCGCCTGGACCTTTTATTAACTAAGGAACTGGCTATTAAACTAATTGTAAGATACAACAATAGTATATAAAATCGGTAATGCCTACACACTTTGTTTAATTGTAATCTCTACTAACATTATAAATGCAAAAATAACTCTGTCTGTCTGTCGCGATTTCACGCTAAAACTACTAAATCGATTTAAATAAAATTTGGTTCACAAATAAAGCATGAGAAGGACATAAGTTAATGCAAAAAAAGGGTGTAGGGGTTTGAAATAGGTGATAAAAGTTAGACATTCGAAGCTAGATTTTCATATTAATTTTATGGAATTTGATTAGATATAAATATATTCGACATTCAAAATTTGTAGACTATTTTAGTTTAGACTATTATAGACTCACAATACTATTAAACCGATTTTGATGAAAGTTATATAGGGATAGATTGTCATCCGGAGAAGAAAATAGAACAATATTTACCATGGGAAAATATTTCTTCCTGTAGGAAAATCTTACAAAAGTTTTTAATGCAATTTGGTATGAGAATGGTTAAGAGATGGGATATAAGTGTGCTTTTCACCTCGACAGCCTTCAGTCCTGCGAGCAATGTGCTCTACCCAAAGCTTAATATTCTACGGGCTATATTACCATTACTGATTCAATCACACTGACCAACTTGGAGCATATAAATCGGTAGTCGGTAATGTTCATTAGTGACTTTGAGTCTCCTCATAAATAAGGATTATTGTAAGTGGTAAAGTTTCGATATCATGTATCATCACAAATAACACGCATAATTATTTACAAAAAAAAAAACAATTTAAGGAATTTAAATCATACAATTAATTTTAAGTTTTAAATTCCGGGAGAACAGTACCATCTCTTTTGAATTCATACGATGCAGTCCGATATTGCAGGCATGAAATATGCAAAACGACCGGCTAACGAATATCGGAGCTGCGCTCCAATTACATCGAGATCCCACTTCTGGTAATCGTTGCTTTGTCAGACATTCGTGAAGAGTGTCGGCGAAAATACGCCAATGATAAAATAATTGACAAATCGACAGCACAGAGCCGATGAGCCACGAGCGAGTGCTCTTAATAAATGCGCTCTGAAATTGATTTTGATGCATGGCGCGATGTCTTGCTGTGACAAATTGATAGTAAAAATTAGATTTATTATGTTAAAGTAAACAATACTAAGAATTCCTATATTACTGTCATATATTTTATGTTTTTGTTTACGGTAAATAGCCTAACGTAGACGTATTCTTTTAGTGTATGTGTGAAGTTCCCAGATTTAAGATCTTAAAATAACTTTAGGTTATTCAAGATCATATCCATGCCCCAATAGCTATCTAAATCAGTATCCGAAAAGATAAGCTACTCAACCAGCAACTTATAATTATATTCTAAATCATGGGCCTTTCGTGAAGATGTCGAACCGTTGAAACTGAAATTATATTTGAGCAAGCACGCTTATTAAGCTATGTATTTGCTTATACGAAAGTGTTTTCACGGCCATCAACTTGCTGATATTCACTCAATTATTAAGAAGTCAATAGACCGAATCGGCAAATTGGGTTATCTACTCTAAGATTATATAGTTTAATCAAAGGTCCTATTGTATATCTCAACACCCTTTGGCCGAGCATGATAAGCAAATTTGGTTCTAGTTTCGGTTGCCCGTCATTGTTTGCAGACCTATGTACATTTGCTCTAGTTAATTCCCTCTGTAGCAATGTTCCGTTGTGATTAAATAATGTACGCTTCATTGATCGGATATAAACGAATGGATAACAAGATTCTTTTACCGTCTTCGTATTAGCTATTCTCAATATGTTGCCCAATAAACAATAATACATATATAAAGTTAGACACAAGTTAATTGTTATTTGTTAGTCTACTCAATTTTAAATGCGTATCTCAACGCATTTTAAATGATAAAAGTAAAGAGTAATTACACTAATGTTTGAAAAGTAACACTAAATGTTGTTAATCAAAGGAAAACTTTGCTTTTGATTCTTGTCTTAAGCTTAAGAAGTTATTTAAAATTTAAGTTTCTCAAAACTGACTTATAAATACATTAAGTTAAATTATGTGATTACTTTACCTTAAAATCATATTTCATAAGCCCAGTTTGTTGTTGCGTGTTACGTAGGTTTATTCTAAGTCAGATCCAGTATTAGAAATATAAAATATATATTTATATTAAATATATACGTATTACGTTTTTTACATATCTAAAAAACGTGATAAATAATTTCTTCTTAATAACATAATTGGATAGGAATTTACTTACGCGTATGTTTTATTAAAATATTTTCGGGTCCTTTTTAATAAGCGTGTCTAGAATTCATAGTAAAATAAATCTTGCAACTTAATAAATTTCTAATTTAGTTTTGAAATAAATAACATCTGCTCGAGTCGAAACCGAAAACAACCTGAAGATACCGTAAGATGAAGGGGCTAATGGCATCTTTAAAAGATGACCGAAATTACATTTAATTTAAAATGGATTCTTAAATTCCGTATTTCTTAATTATTTCATAGTCTATCTAATATATCGTTTTCCTATCTAATATTCGTATTCTAAAATCAAAGTCAAAAGAAAATCTTTATTTGAATACAATTTGACGGGGATGGTGCTATTGATCTCACATAGCGCCATTCTTTTCTGACTGTAGCCAAGCAGAGATTTAGATGGGGCTTATTGTGTACGGGCTTTAGTCTCTGCATAAGGTGAGATCAAAGTTCCTCTACAAAATTCTGAGTCACATATTAAAGCTTTTTAACCTAAATTTATATTTTTAGGATATATTTACTTTACGTAGGTGGTTTCTTATTAAAAATTTATTTATAATTTATATTTTGTCTTTTTTTCAAATCACAAAAGTGGTTCACTCAAAAGGCTCTATTGATTAGTCATAATATTAAATACAATAAATAATATAAAAATCTGAGTCCGACACGCACAAATTAATGGCAGGACGTTAAAACACCAATATGAGTTATATCAAATCAATATAGTTCTTCCTAAATTATAAAAGGTAAGTTATATTTAACGCTAAAAACAAAATGAACGAAAATCAGACTGCCATGGAAATACGAGTATGTTCCCCACCTACTTGTTTTTTACTATACCCCACAATTGTTTTATCGGCTTAATTTTTTTTACAAAGAGGCTAAAGGCCGGGCGGTGAAATTGCAGAGATTGATATTGTAATAAGTTAGCCGCGGAGTAAACAGGCTTCCTCGTAAATCCGACCACTAGAGAGGCTAAGGCAACAAGATTGGGAGGATTTGATGGTCTGGATCTACTGTAGTTACGTATTACATGGCATCCGTGGAGTGTATACCAAGTAAAGGAGTGCGTAGGACTTGGTTAACCACGATAGACTAAAACAGAAGTAGATGTTATTGTTGTTGCCCTTTTATAAATATAGTTTTTTATTTTGTTTCCCTGGTACTTCATGAAATTAAAGTAAAACTAATGGTCATATAATTTATTAGATAATAAATAATATCATTAATCAATAAACATCTACTAAACCTCATACATGACAGATATCGACAGTTATATTCATGCAAGACATATTTGTTACTTAACATATTAAAATATATATATGGGAATCTGTATTGAATAATACAATAAGATATAATTGTACGATCAAATATAAATGCATTCTTACATAAAACGATTAAAATTGTTAAAATTTTGTTATAATATTATTATACATAATCTATACGTTCATTAACCAAATGAATCAATTTCTGTTACTACTCTAAGCTTGGAATAAAGAATTGAATAGATAATTCCAATTTAAAAATGCAATATTGTATTGTGCCGGCATAATAGCATAATGGGGGACGACCGCAGATCGTTACGATGGGTTAATGGTCTAATCTTATCAAGTGATGTGTGAAGGTTTTGCCAATACAAACTAAGTACCTGACGTCAACTAATGGGGTTATAGTAAATAGAATGTTAAATATACGCAAATTATACAAGCTATTTTAAAAAATACTTATAACAAATTTTAACTTTATAGTTTAAATAAGGTATATATACCTTATTGCAGGTAATGCTATATTCTTATTTCTCTTAACTATGAACTCTATATATAAGTTTAGTTTATTTAGTAAAACTATGTTTACATATAGTTTCCGTTAGCCTAACAATTCAAACAATAGAATTACCTCTTCTGGGACGCCATTCTATTTACGTAAGTATTCTCCTAATTCTACATGTCGGTGTTCATACTGAATGCGGGAGCGTAACAAGAGCACTTTGCCGTATTAAAAGATTTTACGAGTAGTATGTTACCGAAGTTTCAGGACGGGAGCGAGCGGTACCACCTGCACTGTGAAAATACCAGTCTGAGTATATTGGAAAAACTTGATCGCTTATTTTAATGCCTGTAGTTAGGAGATGTGAAAATATCATTATATATATTACGCTAGTAAATCTATGATTTACAAGGACTATCTACATTAGTGTATGTTTTTTTAAATACACATATACGTTGGTCGGAACGGTTTTCGGAGCGAAAAAGTCGTCGAGACAAAGTATATACCTAGAAACGTAGGGTTTGTAAGCTTCTCATAAGCTAGACTGGCGTTTTAGTGGAGATCGCCGGAAGTATAAATAAATAATGATTTTTTCAGGATTTTATTCAGAACCAAATACATTTTTGAAAGTATTCTTTTTTATATTTGAATCCATTTTATTATACACAACTAAAAAGAGATGCACAGTATAGGTAAATATATTATTTTAATATACAATTAAAGTGTAGTTTGTTAGAGAATCACTACTTCATAAATACATATATTATTTTCTACATCCTTAGAAATATCAACAATCAAAGAAATAAAGAAAAACATTTATACAGTTTTTTATCTATGTATGTATGTAATCATCATCTTCAGAGATGGCTGTAATTTCCTGTCCGTAAGGATGCGGCTCGGTTTAATATTTAGGAGCCCGTATGTTTTCGCAAACAAATAGAACGATTTAATCAAACGAACTGGAGGCAATTCTCGCTAGAGCTAATATTGCGTAGTGATCAAAGAATCAGCAAAATATTGTCCATCGTAAGTAGTGATGTGCTCTTGACTGTAATACTAACCTGGGGTTCACAGCTGCTATGTACCTATGTGATTTTCGGCATCCGATTAATATCTTTGAAGATGTTGCTTGGGCCTAGCCCAATACGTAAACCGAATACTTAAGGAGATTTCCCCTTTTTTGCCGATCACTTAAAAGGTGACTTATGCTCATCCTCACTGAGAGGCACGAGCCTACCCTAACTACGAGTATGTTTGGATGATTAGGATTTAGTCAACCACGCCGACCCACTGCGGATTAATAGACTACATTCACTTACACTTTTTAATTTCTTCGCAGGTGTATGGAGGTTGCCTCACGATGTTTTCCTTCAAAATAGGATATGTATATATATGAAATGCAAAATTGGATGACACATTCGTACATCCCTCCCGATTACAGGACCACTACCCATATCGCAGCGCCACTAACGCTCATAACTAACTACCTACTAGCCAGTTACAGTACTATTGACTTGATTGTAACTATCAAAATAACATTATGCACGCAAAAACTACTTTTAGAGTCGCTGTTGGGCTATCACTCTACTCCGGACACACAGAAAAACAAGTTTAAACTGCCCTTGCTAGCTGACACCGACTCTAAATATAACTGTTTATAAATATTTCTTAGTATATAGTTTCATTAATTTTGTTCAGCACAATACTATAATAATAACAACAGTTTATTTTAATAAACTATGAAACCGGTATACAACAATTTGAAGTTAATGTTGTTCACAAAAATATCTTCGTAGATTATCACGTAAATATCATTAGAGTTTTAAAATAAACAACAAATAAATATTGCTTAAAAAACATATTTTCTGCACAGGAAACATTTCGCTTGATATTTCACTTCGTTGCACCTCTCCTCTATTTCAACTTGCCTTATGCAAAACAGCCCGGGTGGGAAATGTTATAGGAATAAACATATCTCAACACAATCGTTCTTGACAGGTTTACTGTGGAAATATTTCAGCTACTCTGGAAATGTACACTCATCGAGAATATAATTACTTTATCTTTTTATTTATTGTATGATAACAAACAATAACATAGAAACATGAGGGAAACTTGTAAACCTTGTAAAGTAATACAGAAATCAGTAATGTTTCTACCTGTAATTAAAAATACATAAAAATTGTAACATTACTCAATTTTCACAATGAAACATTTAAATACGGACAATGAGTACAACAAAATGATTATGTTTAAAAAGACACAACGATTATGGTTTTATTACCAACGTGGAATATCAAAGAGCACCTATTAATTAATGGTATTATATATTTTATCACAACATTTTTTATAGATAAATAAATATGAAACATCGTTTACAGAAACCAAATCACCTTAAAATGTAAATAATCTTTAGTCGGCATCGACCTTTACAGGCATAGGCACTTAAGCAAAATAAATTTAAAATTATACATAGGGCAAGTCAGATTTATGTCATGTCATGACATGTCAATCTTGAGATCACATCTATTCTCTTTGTAATAAAAACTATTTTCACAATGTGCTTGTTTACTTTGACCTGGTGACTTTACGCGGAAAATATATTTTGATAAAATGTATTATACATTTAAAAAGCAAAAATAAAATAATTATTGAGAAAAACCTGCGAATAACATATAGTTTTAAAATGAACTAGAATAATTATTCTTAAATAAGAGTGTATACTTATATATGTATAAATTAGTTTTTTTTTTCATTTTAATTCAGGTGGTACTCACGGTAATGCAAATTACAATTTTAAATGAAGTAGTCAAAGATAAAATAAATAAAATAAAATGTTTTAGACGTCGTATGAATACCACCCGAATCGAAATTTTTCAGTTAACTTCCTACAACTAATAAAACCCAACAGAGCTTTTTCCTATGCTTGAAAAATAATAATAGTACGAAAGTAATGATAATAATAACTTAGCTGTAGTATTTTAGATGCGTGTTAGAAAAGGATAGTTCTATTAGTAGTTCTATTAGTAGTATCTAGTAGATAGGGTCTACATAGTACCATCCTTTTCTAAATGTACACAAACAGAGATTTGAGTTTGAGTTTGATTTCAGATTTATTCCTAAGTATGCAACTGTACCAGTACATTAACACCACTCCCTTTTAACACTCCATCATACTTTTTAGAAGTTCAAAATGCAGTGATATTGCTTCAGTGCCAGTTCAAATTTGTTAAGAAATTCAAACAGGAAAAACTCAAAAGGAAATTGGAAAGAATCCATACTCCTTACCAATATCATATATACGAAAGTAACTCTGACCGCTTTCACGACAAGTGACTACTGAACCGATTTGAAAAGAAATTTGGTACACACTTAGTCTAGAGCTTGAGAAAAGGCATATACTACTTTTTGATTCTAAAGCGAGGGTTGTAAGAGGCTGAAATAGGGGACAAAAGCATACGGGAAGGAGGTCACCTACCGATTGACTCAGATACTCACTGGGCACGGCTGCTTCGGTGAGTATCTGTGTCGAATAGGACGGGAGGGATCGACACATTGCCACCACTGCGCATCCGACCTCGACTCGGCCCAGCACACGCTGGCGGAGTGCCCCGCGTGGGCCTCCGAGCGCCGAGTCTTGGTCGCAGAGATCGGGCGAGATCTGTCTCCGCCGGCATTGATTGCGGCAATGCTGGCTGACGAGGGAGGTTGGAGGGCTGTAGCCTCCTTCTGTGAAGCAGTGATGCTCCAGAAGGAAGCCGCCGAGCGGGGTCGGGAGATGACCGATCCCGCTCGAAGGAGGCGGCGCCGGGCTCAGTAGCACAGCTTCGGCGCTGCCGCAGGTCGCCGGCGGGCGCGAGGAAATCGCGCTCACGGATACGGCGACCCGGGAGGGAGCTCGCCCCTTCCGTGGCCGGGGGGCGTCGTCGGTGGTGGAGATCAGCGGAGGTATTGTAGCCTCCCCCGAGGAGGGCTCCTCTATATCGGCAGGGAGGCGGAGGCTGGGGGTTCCCGGAAATAGCTTGGTGTTCCCGGGGGCTCCTTACATGCCTGAGGAAGGCCATCGCTGAGGTTTTATAGTGGGTAGGTCTCCCCCTTCTCTGGAGGAGAGCCCCACATAACCGCCGGCTCGCCACAGCCGGGGTATGCAACTTAATGCATTTTCCTCAGGGGGAACAAAAAAAAACAAAAAAAAAATAAGGGGACAAAAGGACATTATTTTTAAAGCTAAGAAAAAAATTTTTGGCTTTGTATTTGATATAAATAAATTTTACCCTAAAGTAAGTAAAATAAGGTGATGAATATTTTGTTTCAATCAGCTCAGAGACCACTGAACCTACTTTGATGAAAGGAATCGGAGAAGAATATCTGTACCACGAGAAAATATATTTTCCCTGCGGGGAAATCTGATAAAAACAGTTAGCTGGACTTTGATGAAATTGAATATGAGGATGGAGATATGAGAAAGATGGTTGGAAAAAAATATTTTTTATAGCGGAAAAATGTATCTTAACTTTTGAAAAACCAATATAACGCAGGCGGAAAGCTAGTTTAAAATATTTAATTAAAGATTATTATTACCTGGAAGATATAAATGAAAGTAAGCAGTTCGCGAACAAGATATAAACTATACAATAACTATTTAATAATCATATAATAATACAACTTTATCATACACTCAAACGTCCCAAAAACACAAGTCAGCTTCACATAAACACATATTACACAAAAATGATTATATTTTAAATTCGCAGCACACCAGACGTGCAAAGCATTTCATTAAAATTATGGAGTTATTGAAAGGATGGTTATGGAGTTATTGAAAGGAAGGTTATGGAGTTATTCAAATTAAAGGATACTAGTTAGCGCATAATAATAAAATATACCTACAATTCATATTAATGTCTGACTATTTTACTCACTGACTATACACATTTTGTAGTAGTAAATAACATACAATTATGGTTATTTTTTAAATTTTCTTAACAAACATTGCCGTGGTTTAGTAATTCAAGCAAAATCTCTGTACATGTTCCTTTCATAAATAATTCAATTGTTTCATTTAAGAGGGTTAAAAACATTAAACCCGTGAGGACTTTGGCACCGTCCTCAGTTTTAACGATTCTATTTGGGTTAAGAATTCGATTTAGTTTGGGCCTTCGAACGAGTAAGTCAATATTGCCTGAAAATTGTTTCGCGATCGTCCAATAATTTAATTATTTCGGGATTCAATTTAAAGGTCCCTTTTGTTGCTAAATGGTTGGTCTGTACGCCACAAAAATTATTGTGTAAGGGTCCTTGGCATATTTAGTATACTTACGAAATTCAGGTCTTTTTTTAAAGTACAGTGAAAACATCTTATTATTAACGGGTTATGGCTACTTAATACTAGTTCATATTTAAATAATGCAGTAATATCTACATATTCTTTACTAATAAACTAATACTTATAAATATTACTTTAGACCTTATATATTCTAATAAACTTATGTATTAGGATTATCGAGTTGTACAATTTTAAGTGTATGTTGTAGCGATAATGACAACGAAACAAACGAAAGTCTAAATAACAACTCTTCAAAATGTTATCAACGTTCGACCAAGTTGCATTGCAAATATGCGGCTTAACTCTAAATTAAAATATAATGTTATTAGACAAATATGGTCTCATATCTTTGTGATCTCGATTGTATTTATGTAGACATAAAGTACACATTGATCTCAGACAATCCGAGTACTAGTGTGTGAAGACTGTTTTGATCGGATATATAAAATAGTTCTATCATTCACCGTTCCATTCAAGCCGTAGGGCCCTTATGGGCAAGGATAAGGTTGTGTTTAGTCGGTCACACTAGTTAAACCGCTCTGATGGGCGTGGAATCCAATATAATCACCTTGACACTTGCCGTTGCGGTGTGGTATCTTGGACACATTTCATGCCCCTCGTGAAGATTCTCAGTCTGTCTCTTAGGAGAGAAAAAAAAGATGATACATAGAGATAGCTTTTCACTTTATGTATGTCATATTACATACCAAGATATATTAATAAATGCAAGTATACTTCACATTATGTATATTTCTTTTAACTAGTATGGTTGTGGACGGCGCTAAGTAATCGTACATATCATTGGTAAATATATGTCCCACACTGTGATTTAAGCATGAAAAATCTTGATTAATTAAATCTAAATTTTAATTTGAAATGGATACACACAATAAAATATTATTCTGTAACGTTTGTTATACAGTAAGTTTTACTTGTAATAGGTTTTAGTAGAATATGGTGATAGTTCGTACTATCTATTATCTAAATGTGCTATTATCTATCTACAAACTATACATTCTTCGAGCGTTTTTCGTCCCGATTAAACCCGACTAGTGTAAGAGACCACAGCGCCACCGATGCTTCCCTATATGTATATGTAATCCCTTCAATTCCTTTCGGATTGGCGAATCTACAAAATCGACAATCTTACTAAATAATCTGAAACTCAATTTCAAAGTTCAATGTTTGTATTTCAGATAAACGTCGTAATTAAATTACGAAAGTCCTAAAATGACGTGTACTTTTCGACCCTTTAAGTTTCTCTTTAAATTTGTATTTTTTGGCCCAAGTATGATGTGTCTATCAAACTGTTGTGTGTATGTCTGTCTGTAACATCGTAGCTCCCGAGCGTATGAACCAATTTTGAATTTGTTTTTTTTTTGTCCGAGAGATGGATTAGTCAGGAGTGTTTTTAGCCATGTATAATGTAAATAGTCCAAGCAGGCTTGACAGGCAGGCTCCAATTTTTTTACCATATCTCCCTCAATACCGGTATCAAATGAAAGGGCTTGAGCAATATAATATGTTATTATGATTTTTATGTTATTACATTTTATTATTTTCATTTTTACAATTTTATATCTTAATATATATATATTTCTTGTGTGCGTGTGTATGTGACTGAACTCCTCCTAAACGACTGGACCAATTTTGATGAAATTTTTTGTGTGTATTCCAGGGGGCTTGAGAATGGTTTAGATTCACAATACGGTCATATAGATATTGTTTTTCAGCTAAATTATTTATTTAAAAACATTTGAGACAACGTGAGACAACGTGACATTTGAGACATTTGACATTTGAGACATTTGACAGGACAACGTCTGTTGGGCCAGCTAGTGTAAATATAAAATTGTAAAAATGAAAAACGTGGCACATTTTATCCGGTATGTACTAATACCTAACGCCCCTGAAATATAGTAGGAAGCATCCTGGATTCGCCTCAAAGGTGTATGTGAAATAGATCAATCAGAAATAGCCAGTTTGGTTTGCTAATACCTAATTGCCGTAATATAGTTGCGTAATATAGGTTTGAACCTCTTGGTTAGGACGGGTATGAACTATGATGATTATTTAATGCACTTTCCAATGAACATTTTGGCGTCATGAATGCGAGCATTTGTACCTTAGTCATGGTTGTTGATATATATTTCAATAAAAATTATTTATATATGTATAATATATGTATCCGTTACCCTAGATCCCATAGCACAAGCCTTATAGAGCTTAGTTTGGGCTAGGCTAATTGGTGTAAGTGTAACAAATATTTATATTTATATATTTATATTTATACAAGAATTTTAAATAATAATAGGACATGAAGAATGTTGATAAACAATTGAATTGTCTCGATCCAATTCGTTCTATTCAATTGTTTTACAAGTTTGTCCCATAATGCCGGTATCATTTAGTAAATAAATTAAAGCAATTCCGGATTTCCGGTTGCTTGCACTACCCGCCGCAGGTGATTGGCTGTGGACCCTTACTTGATATTCGTTCAGGGCTACCAATCTGTTTGATTTGTAGGCAACAAATCAAGCTTGTTTACCATTTGGAGGAATAATTAATTAATTACTTATTTTATATAAATGTTTATTTAGTATGTTTCTAATTGAACATTTGTAAGGCCAAAACAGCAATCTTCTTTTGTAGGATTTGTTAGTTGTACATTTACAATATTTAAATCAAATAATAATGGTTATAATCAATTTACAACTGCATTTTTCAACAATAAATTTAATTCAATTTTTTATGCCGATTATTAGATGCCAATCAATAGACGTTTTACAAATTAACTAGCATAATCAAATCAATGCCTAAAATCCCCAAAACCTAACTAATGTTACGTAAGCTTCCCTATAACTGGTTAAATTGGAAACCTCTGAAATCAAAATATTTATATGCCTTTCACAATATTATTTACTATTACTGGGATGGACACAATAAGAGTCGATCAGAGACGTAACTAATGTACATTTGATGTAAAGCTTTTTACCAATTATTCAGCCTGTTTTTCCTGTTCTTGGAACGATAACATAATAAGAATGTCGTGTTCGCTGTCCAGATGAGTGACCTGATTGACTGTTCGAGTGACGTTTTGCTCCTTTTCACCTCTTATATTTAGGATTCTTACATGTATACTATAGTACATTCCGATTCCCGCTATCTACTTTAGTACATAACGGTAACATAGCATAACAGTATGAGTACATACAGGGTAAAATGTATTAACATGAACGCATTTCCAACATTTATAATGTATCTGATGATGAGCTTTGACAGTACCACCTGAGTAATTCTACTTAACTCGTCATAAATAAAGAATCCATGGTTTTAAATTTTCAATTCATTTATAATTTAAGAATCTTTAAAGAGCGCTTTTAAGCCATCTACTCGCTATCTATCGAAATATACTTAATTATTTTGTCAAAAGCAATAAACGCTCACTGAAGTTAACAAATTTAATTAAACCTTTGAGTAATTTTAGTGGTCAAATATACTGGTGTCCGAACAACAACTCTTCTGTTCATTAACAAGAAAATAAATAATAAACGAAACGAACACTTCAAAATGAAAAATAAAAGTTAAATAATGAATTGCTATTTAATTTCATAGTTGTTTCAATAGAATTATTCAGTTTTCAATTGAATCAATTGCGTTCCAATTCACTGATTCACCTCTGGGATGTCCCGAACTGCAATGAATACAACTCGTAACTACAAAGGGTACCTACTCGGTTACAATTTAACGTTAAGCTTCAAAGACTGGTCGCAACTGTGACTGACAATGACAAGTTGGATTATCCTTCAATAATCGAAAATATAAGACGAGTGTACTGTCGGCAACGATATTAAATCTATTTCAAATGCTATGCCAATATGATATGTCTTTGTAAAACTTTTTTGAAGCTATTTATCTTAGAATTGGTCACTATTCGAGCTCTTTTTACCATCATCAATATTTTGATCCTTGTCGTCGTATTATTACGTCAACTAGTATTATTGGACGTCATGTATGGATCAGTACACAAAATTCTTTACAATTTAATGAGTCCTTTTACAGTAACTAAGAACAATACTGACAATTGTTTATCTGCACCGATTGCTGGCCTTATATAGCTATAGTAGTAACTCTGAGTATTAAATTAGAACGCTGGAAAACGCAAAACTCTGAGCAAACATTCGCTCTTTGCATGAATACTCTTCAGATACTATTCCGTCTGAACCTCTAAATTTTGTTTGTGCTGAGTTGTTTCGTCATTGCCTATTCCACAAGCCTCTCTGGCGAAGACAAAATTTGAGCCAACTTTTTAATTAACTTCGATTCAGGCGTAGACTTGAGAGAGCACCTCGGGTGAAGCATTAAATTTAGGAGCTCTTAGTGATTGATTTGTTTTTGAAGTTACCAGCGCTCAAAAATAAGGAAGTTCATAATCAACTTTAAAAAAATGTACCGCACCAAAGTTCGTGTACGGAAATTTCGTGTGAAAGTTGCGTAATTTTATTTCCTTGCTAAAATACTTTCATCGTTTAATTTTTGCAAGATTAATTTTAGTATTGCTGACGCTCAATAGGATTAAGGTAATATCAAATGATTTCATTGGTGTTGCCGTTTATTATCGTCTTGATAATTAATATCTTTGATAAACATTGAAGAATTTAAACTTTACAATTTTTATCATAGGGTAGAATTAGAGTTTAATGCTAAATGTCTCTTTTTATAGCAGTTCTTTATTAATGCCTATTGATTAAAATGTTGTTTTTCATCTTAATTAGTAAGTTACCATATATTAACGTTCATTACAAAAAACGAACAAACTGCTGAAAAGAATTAGAGCGAAAAATTTGTAAAACGTAAAGTTTACATCATTAAGAAAGCCAAGAGAATTATCTTATATTTTATACATGTAATTTCGTAATTTTTTATTGAAATTATATCACTGCTGATATAAACGAAGTGATATCAGAAATAATGTTCATTACATTATGGTGCTCAGCTATATTATATTATGAGAGCACATGAATTTGAAGAAGGTCAGACAAGGGTCCTGTAAATATAATTCTAGGGAATACTTGTTTCATATCATAAAACAGGCGTGTATGACGTGGCACGAAACTTTCATACCTATATTAAACACCCTTTATCAATGTTTTAAATATAATATAACATTTACTTTTTAGTTAATAATCTTATCGAGAGAGTGTTATTTTGTAATATTTGATCTATTCAATAATTAAAATTTAAATGACTCTCCGTCTCTATACCGAAAGGTCTCTATACCGGCCTTCGAATATGTTTCTGGAATACTACGAGTATGTACTTTTATCAGACTCTTCTTTGGTAAAAGAACGTGAGGGCGTCTACATTCCATATATTCGTTAAGTATAACGCTGTTGCTATTGAATGAAGAAAGTGACAGATATGTAGTGTGATTATGTTACTGTTTAATCATTATCACATTGAACCTACACCATTTATCAGTTTTAAGTTAAGATAAGTTTTGTAATCGCGTTTGTAAGTATGGACGGATGTTTGTTACGCTTGTACGTAAAACTACATAATGAATTTTAATGAAACTTTACAATAATATTGCTTATATATCAGATTAACACATAGACTACACTTTGTAAAGATATACTCAAAATGAACCAAATAAACATTAACACTCGATATGAAGATTTGTTTATTTGTGTGTATATGTTTGTATGTATATATGTGTGTTTATATGTATGTATATGTTTGTATTGTATTTTATATAGTATCTTTGTTGTGTGTTTGAAGGAGTGTGTCTGTTTAATTTTTTTCTAAAATGAATGTGTTACTTTGATTTATGTATAACTTGAATTTACGTATAGGCAGAGACTGTTCTTACGAAGTTATTTTAAATTCAAACATCCATTGTTGCTACTTACGAATGGTTTTGTGTAAGGAAACCTTTAATTGGCCTTGGTATTGGCACATACTGTATAAAATATAGTCGGTATATCGCTGCATGGTTTCTTAGAAAAAAATAAATAAATAAAATGTGCCGCGCTAATATACGAGTAAGCTACTCGAAATACTAAACCTGCGCAGACGAATTAGGGAGCACCAGCTAGTAGAATGATATAATCAGCATTCTGAACACAAAAATATTTCGTTATATCATTGTCATTGTTGCGACACGTCCTACTCTAACTTTATACAGTAAAGCTTACACACAGACCATAAATCGGTTTTAAGAGTACAGGACCCCTTGCACATAGCTGCGAACATTATAAAAGGTCATTGTATTATCAATCAATCTACAATAGCTTAATATGGTGATAGTATCTAAACAGCCAATTCTGATTAGGTAGACACACTCTATTGGACGTATATGATTGTATTACTGATGAAGTTTGCGTAAATTACGCTAAGAAGGATACTAATGCACGTCAAGACTGTTTGTCAATAGAATGGAAACCGAATAAAAACGTATAAAAGCAGATAAAAATTAATACATAATATGTTAAGATGCAATAATGTAACAAATACACACTCCCTTACATCCCTCTATTATTTTCTACAGGATTTGTATCATTTACTACTAGTATATGTTTCTATATGTCTTTCAATAGGTTTTGAAATCCATTATATATATATATTTTTTTTTTTTTTTTTTTATAGCATAGGGCAGCAAACGAGCAAACGGATCACCTGATGGTAAGCGATAACCGTTGCCCATGGACACCCGCAACACCAGAGGAGTCACAGATGCGTTGCCGGCCTTTTAAAAGGGAATAGGGGGAATAAGGGGAATAAGGGGGATGGGCCTCCGGTACCCTCACTCACTCGGCGAAACACAGCGCAAGCGCTATTTCACGCCGGTTTTCTGTGAGGCCGTGGTATCACTCCGGTCGAGCCGGCCCAATTCGTGCCGAAGCATGGCTCTCCCACGGTGAATTTATATATAATATATACCATCCGGATCTGTTTTGCACTGCTAACGACCTACACCATTCTGTGATTTGTACCAACATTGCATTACCACTCAAGGACCTTTCTACGTCAACGGTCATGGGTCTTGCGAGCAATGTGCCTCACTCACTTTCACTTAAAGTTCATTATTCAATGACTCCCGTTCTTCCACGAAACATTTTGACGAAACTGAGCATAGCTTTCTTCATCATCAGCTATATGCTGATGATTCACAGTTACTTATTGTTAAAAAATATGAATGTACATTTTGATTGTTATAAAATAAAGAAAACTGACTTATTGTTGAATGATGTTTCAAATATTAGAACATGTCAGTTCTAAAATTAAAGCCTTGCCCTATGCGTGTAAAATAATGAACAGGTACACAAACAAGGTAGCCATCTTGACGTCTCGTAGGTAGACAAGTCAAAATAACTTGAGTTAATCTCTTACGACAATATTATTCGAACCTTCTCCCCATGATTTCCAATTATACACTCTTGCATAACTAAGCGTGGATCTAAGTGTATACGCGTTGTATATGTTGTTTTATTATGTAATGATAACCTATCATATTATATTAATGAAAAAAGATAACGTATATATTCTTGTTTTATTTATAAATAAGAAAACGCATGAAACATATTACACTCTTGCGGAACCGAATACTTAACAAGCCGTGTTGACACCTTGACCACTTCAGACGCCGAGTTATAATCGGAACTGCGTTGTTAGTTTTTCTTTGTCAAGTTGCTTCGTGATATTGCATATATTATTTATTGTTTAATATAGCATACATTAGTTTGTCTTTGCCAAATTAATGTATGCTAATCTACGATTACATTGCACCTCGCACCTCGTAAGCCGACACCGCAAATGCTTTAAATTTAAAACTCGATTCCATTTTGCCCTCGATTTTTCTATATAATTAAAATAATTGGAAATAGGTTTCATTAGCTGGCTAAGTAATCTTATTTAACGTATAAATTAAATTATAATTATGATCCTCGTTACCTAAAAATATTTCAGATTTATCAGTTCAATTCGAAGGCGCCGTAAACGGATAAATTTAAAATTTTTACAATATCTATTGACCTCATATAGTAAGCTTAAGTATTAAATATTATTTACAATACTTTTAAAGAGAAATTTGTGAAATTGCGAATTTTTTACGCCTTGAATATTTTGCATAAATTGAAAATTAACTCAAATCCCGAACTGATATTTCCATTCTGTCTATAAAGGAATAATTATCAAATTTAGGTAGATACATTTTAGGTAATAGACAAAGAAATAAGTCTTCTTCAATTTCACCTTTTTCAAACAATTTCTTAATCGACTTCGAAAAGGTTGTGGGTAAGTTTATATACAATGGAAAATTCCCTTTAAAAATTTATCAATTCCAAGAGTAAATAATTAAATAAATAAATGAATTATTACAGCAAAACTAGGAATAAATTAATATAAGTAACAGTAATTGGTTCGGTTGAGATTTTTGTTTATGTGAAATCATTACAAAGGCTTTTCACATTAGGTAGAATCGTTTAAAGGTTAATTGTGTCATAACCAGATATTGGAACTAAATATTCTAAAGCATTTACAAAGGATTCGCGCATGATTGTATTTTATTCCATACAATATTTTGTTGACTAATTCTTTTTTAGTAAGTTACTGCATAACACAACGTACCAATTCTATTGATATATATGATATATATTCTATGATATATATAAAGATGTCACCATCAAACATTACGTAATTATATTCGTTGTTATTTTAGAAATTTTGATATTAAGAAGGCGAAGAAAGCATTATTAGGAACTTACTTTTCTGTCGTTAGTGGCTCATACATTTATACGTCTATGGTGAAGAGATACTAATACTCGTACCCATTGATTAGACCCCATATACGAGTATGTTACGCAATTATGTTATACAATTTTCAATATATTATTTTTTGTTCTATTATCACATATTTTGAGTAACTCTGTAAAGTTTTTTGGATATTTTATTATTTTTATTCCTGAATTTATAAATATATAAATAAAAAATATTATAATTCTAATGTGGGTTTTTTAAGTTAGATATTTATAATAATAGATATAATAATAAATGTCCCCTGGCAACAGAATTTTACAGTTACAGATATCATAGGACACCTATGCATCGCTAGTCTGTTTTCATCCACAAATATTTTAAGATATATGTACGTACTCTTATGAACCTGCACAACGTTATTATAAATAACCAAGTATCTATAGTAACAGAATGTAGTAAAATCTGTATCGACTTTTATTAAGATGGCCAATAATTAAATAATTTCAAATCAAATAAATATTAATATACTTTTTATATTCATATAGGTTTACGCAGAAATTTTAGGAAAAGGTTTCCAACCTTCGTTTTGTCTCTCACTAAATGCCGCGCGCCGAAGCGAGCCGTGCAATAAACAATGAATATGCCACATTAAATTTTACATAAAACTAGAACAAAATTATGGATATATATGGTTGGAGTAAAAATAGAGTTTTAATAAAATTAACGTCACTAAATCATGTGCCTAAATGAATTTCCAATCTAAACATAGCAAAATGTACAATATTTAACGAACAAAACAATAACACTACAGTTAGTAACTTTTTTAAGCTTCGCAGATACATTACCGCTGACGCCTTCAGTTCCCAATAAGGCAATAGAAGTCAAAATACATGTTGCAACTATCGACTCGAAGTGCATTGTGAGAGAGCGGACTAAGTTTTTCTATATTTTATATATATTATACTTATATATTAAATTACTTGATACTATTCAGTAGACTTTCCGAATAAAAATAAAACTATTTTCTTACATAGTAATAAATATATTAATAACTAGCTTTCCGCCTAAGGTTGAAATAGGTGATATGAGTTTATATGGAAATTACAACATTTTTAAAAGCTAGAAGTTTTATATCATTATTGTTTGATTGGCATTTGATTAGATATAAATAAATTCGACATTCGACAAGAGAAGTGAACGTTTTTGTTTGATTGGGCGTAGAAACTATAAAACCGATTTCGATTAAAGTTAATATAGGCATAGTTTGAGACCTAGAAAAGGATATAGAGAAATTGTTACCACTGGAAAATATATTTTTCCTGCTTGAAACTGTGATAAAAGTAGCTCGGATAATGGGTCGGTTTTTATTGCAGAACCTGGAAAAGAACATAAGATAACAATATCCGATAAAACGCGGGTGAAGCGCACGGAAAGCTAATAATTAGTATATATTTATAATGTATATCTACTTATTTTTATTAAATCACTTTATAAGTGAATTTAAAAGATATATTTATAGATCAAGAATAAAGTTTACATATGCATGTAAGTAAAATATGGTAAATATTGTCAATAATAAATAAAAATACTTATATATATAACAAAAAATTATGGTAACGCAGTAAAAATCTTGTTTGTAGATTAGATCGTAATTTGTATTTTTTGCTAATTGTTACTTTTAGGTATGAAAATTCTCACCGCCTTTTCACATTTCAAGTTAAAAATTTAAAACACCCATAATATCATCCAAGAAATGAGCGGCATTCAGTTCTTTCCGGCACCTAAGTGACTATCAAGAGTTAAGATTTTTCTCGCGACGCCATTTGCGCTACGAGCGTCCGGGCTTTTATTAGTTTTTGCATAAATGGAAAATATAAATGCATCTTAATGAACTATGAAATGAAATACACTAGCAAAGTTATTCGTTGAAGTTTTAGTCTTAGAAAAATTTCGTGATTCGTCCACATTTGTATGTGTTATTATTACGAGATTCGGTAAAGTGGCTTTGCGTGACAGTCACGAAGTAAATACGTATTTATAAAAGATTAATATTTTGTCTCATTTTTTTGTCCAATGCTCAAAATAATGTTGGCACGTTCCTGTTATTTATAATTAGAGTTGCCCAAATGCAAGAACAAGACGAGACTTAGCCAGTCTTGGTCTTATTCTTGCGCCAACACACCTGGTCTTGTCTTGGTCTTGCGCTCCCAGTCTTGGTCTTGGTCTTGGTCTTGCAGCAAGTCTAGCAAATCTTGCAATTACCTATTAGACTATATACTTTAGATCTTAGAAACGTATTAGAGCTTGAATTAACATAGCGATAGTAAAGA